>DF239184.1:49927-91207 GCA_000507305.1 Breviolum minutum Mf 1.05b.01 | reverse complement strand
CCCAATTGAAAAGCAAAATCATCTTCCAAACCATCATTTTCAGGTTCCATGTTAATCTTCCAGGGTGTACATCAATTTTCATCGATTTTGTCCAGGCTCCATCTTCTTGGCATTGTCATATCGAGGCAACAACCTCCGAGGCATCCGAGGTTGACCATGGGAGTATAGAAGGGCTTTCCGAACGAAAAGGGCGAAGTTAAACGTGTCCCCGAAACGAACCGGGAATGCCCCCGAAAATGGGAGATGAACCTCTTGGAAACAGATCACTTTCAGGGGCAAGCTGTTAGTTTTAGAGAGTGTAAGTCAGCACACTTGACCCAATCAATTACAAATTGAAACTATTGGCTGATGATTTCGATATAAAATGCTTTGTCTCTTACAGTTCTGCTCATGCTTTTTTTTGCCGGGCCAAGAAAAAAAACTGGCAATTGAAGGATTACAAAGAAACAAATCCAGGCAATCTAATCCTGAATAGGAGTTCTTTTGCTTGGATTCCTGGATGGCCATATAACTAAGGACTTGTTCTTTCACTTTAGATGCTTTGATGTGTTTTCTGCTTGTACTTACAAGTCAGCGTATCACCAGCAGAACAGGTATTCACTTAAATTTCAATCTGAAAACGCAATACCTAATGCTTTACTGTATGACAGACCCTATTCTCACTCACTTTATATCTCGTTCCAAATAATCCGCGAGGCTGTGAAACTCCTAAGTATTGTGGTTATAAGGGGACCCGTCTTAGAGGATTGTTGACCAAGGAACAACAAGTTGAAGCAGGTCTGCGCCGTCGGCAGTCGATTCGTTGGTTCCACACCGTGCTTCTGCACCTGGAAACTGCATGACATGGACTCCATGGACCATAGTAAAATGGGTGCCATCTACACCAAATCATTGATGATCCAAACTGAACATGCAAGCTGGGATATCAGTGTATACAACTGCCCCTTTCTTTATCATTTACAACTCCAAAGAGGCATGGTGAGTATGTGGTTTCTGCTCAGTATCGGCATATCCCTGCGATTTAATCATTCTAACCAAGAATCACTTGGACTTCCTGAGGAAATTCTGGTACTCTGATGGGCTTCGAATGTCATGACTAGATACTTCTACCTACCAGCTCAATGTAATGTGGAATACTTGGAATATTTGTAGTGCCTCTGTGAAGCATATGCCTTGAAAAAAAAAAAACACTCTGGACTCATTCGGGGGGGATTCAGTTCCACGAATACCCTTGCAAGAGATTTGTGCCTGTGAGAATCTTGGAAGGTCAATAGCAATGAAAACAGAAGTGTATCATTGAATAACAACAATGACCTTTCTGCGTCAATCATCATGACAATCATAACCGATTCCAACCCAAGCCAATATTGCGTATATGTTTATATCATATTAATTGACATTGCATGACAATATCTGCCAATAACAATAACAATCAATAACTAAAAGCCAAACCAGCTAACAACCAATGATAACACAAATTGCACCAGCTTGAAATCTTTCAGACAAACTCCAATGATCCTCAAACTATTCTGCAGTTGGACCCTGATACACCCTAGAAAATCAACATGGAACCTGAAAATCAGCTGATTGAAGAGGGAAATGATCTGGGTTCAAAATATTACCATCCTGGGAACTAACAGGAATCCCCTCAAAAAATCACTGTTTTCAGTCGATTATTTTCCCAACGTTCCGTGACCGGTGGGATATTTTTCTTCGTTCCCTGGAGGGTAAGCAAGTCAGGTGTGTGAAGAAACAAGGCACAACAAGGCGTACATCCTTCAAGCCACCCAAAGGAGCACCTTTTGTGGATGAGTTGCAGGAGGTCTTGGGTGGCTGATATCCGCTGATTCTCAATGATGTCGAGATGTTGACTTATGTTTTTTCATTTGTTTATCTATATGTACTGTATATATGTATACATATATATAGATTGGTAGTCAATCCAAGTGAAAACATCTTAAATGTGTTTTTTCTACCGGAAACCAATACAGTGACACTGACTCTGCTTGAGATGACTCTCAAAGAAGCCGACCGTTTAAGTTTGTTGAGTTACCCTCCAGGGAATTAACATACATATCCCACCAAACGGGAAGTTCGGAAAATCATCGACTCAAGGTTGTGATTTTTGATGGGATATGGCATCGTTCCCTGAAGGGTAGCCAAATTCTATACAAATCAAACAACACCAACATTTAACAAAACTCCCCTTCGAACGTGGTCGCTGTTGTGTGCACATGAAGACCAGCTACGAAGTTGGAAGCTCATCTGCTGAAGCTGACATTTTTCGGAGATTGTTGATTTGTTATTTTGTTTGGTATGCACTTCAGCATTGCTGACATAAAAGTGTATCTTACACCTAAAGCAATGCGAGGCTTTCTTGTTCAAGACATTTTGTGTGCGCCTCTTTCTATTGTTTACTATTGTTGGCTTGCCCAGCTCAATAACTTTCCAACTTGGAACAGTTGCCGTTGCAAAGAAAGCTTTTGAAATAAATGTACGACAGAAACACATGCTACAGCAATCTAAAACAAGTGGTGAAAGTAGATTCAATTTAGCAACAATAAGGCAGGCCGACAATTTATATAAATGACGCTCAAACCTTTTAAAATACAATATATAATATCTCATAAGAGACATTGGTTTCAACCTCATCCATCAATTGAATGTTGCCTTTCCATTTCTTACCCTCGCCATACACACACAAAATTCAACAAGCCACGGTCCGTTCCAGTAGTAAAGGACAAGAACCTCAAAGGGAGCCATGGTTGAATTTTTGAATGAGCCAACGCTGGTCACATGACGATCAAATCGATCCTGGATTTGAAACTCAAAATGTTGGTTCCAAATAATTTGTCCCACTCTTTGTACATAAAAAAATAGCTCCAAAAAAATCCATGACAGTTTCGTTTCTTGTCCGGTGAAAATCGATCTCGGGGCGATGAAAATTTCGACGATGGCATAGGTGGAAGTTTTGTTGTCACGACTTAGGTAGTTAGTTACGAACCCTCAGTTACACCCCTGAAAACTAACATGACATTGGAGAAATCCACCATTTTTCAATAGGAAATACATTAAATACATCTTCATGCATGGTGGAGTTTTCCAGCTAGCCATGTTAGTTTTTTGGGGGGGAGTAGGATCTTATGAACAAAGACCATGGCACATCTGCCATCCGCCAGCAATGATGCCAGGAACCTTCTACACTACACCAACATAGCGCAAGCAGCAACATGTTCTGGCTGTAGTTTTTGAATTCGACCAGCATGTGATTCATTCCGGATGAACTATGAATCTGAGTCAACAAGATTGCTTTTTGTTCATTAAAACAATGCTACATTCACTTGACTCATCCAGAAGTTAAAAAATCGCGGCTGTCTTCGTGGGGGTTCTCGTTGGGTGTTGATCAACGTCGAGTTCCACATCCGACAAGGCAAAGGGACTTTTTCAGTTGGTCCGTGTCAAAGGATTCCAAAATCTTCCAAAAGTCCTGCGGGATTCCCGGCAACTAAAAACACGACGCACGTACGGGACCCAAACTTATTGCGGTAGTATACATTCATTGCATATATGGTATCCACAAATGACCACCCCATGACCTGTAGAATCAAACGCAAAACACATCAAATTGATCGGAAACATCAAATTAGAGGGCTTTATGTGAACAAGTTTCACCTTTCACTGCTATTTTTGAACCAGGTACCAGACTGGTCCAGATCGACTCACGAAAACATGGGTGCACAACCAGCGGTTGTTACATTCAAATACTTCCTGGAAACCTTAGTAACTTGGTTTCAATCGTAAATCTTGGACTCAATAGGGGATATATTCGGAGATATTGCTGACACGAATCCTGCAAGTCCAAACCCGTTTTTTTCCGGGGCGGTTTGGTGACAAATTGGTTTTTGAATCAATGCTAAAAAGTCTCACTTCGGATGTTTCAATTTCGGATGTTGATTTAAAGCAATGAGTTTAAGAAATACCTTGTGAAACAAGACACATCTACGCGGCTATCAAGCAGATACAACGGTCACACTCCACCTAGCATATCAAAGGCATGCGGCCTATCAAGGTGTCTGCGAGAGGGTGCTCCATACATTTACCTTCCAGGGAATCCGACATATCCCACCTGGGAAAAGGAAAATCATCGACTCAAAAGGGCCTTTTTTGTAGGGCATATGTTAGTTCCCAGGAGGGTACCAACCAAATTATCCGTGATGTATTCCTGGAGTCATTGATGAACCTGATTGACTCACTCATTCGACTGCAGCAGCCTGAATGTAGGGATCTTCCTTGTCATAGCCTGGCAGGAGAATGGTAGGCCCTCATGTTTTGAAGTACCAACCATCATGTGAGTGCGAGCTCAGTGGCAAAAACCCGTGCTATCTTCTCGTACAAGTCATTTGAGACAGGAAAAATGGGGCTAGAATTCATAATTCCTGCTGAATGGAGGTCGTATCACAACCCGTTGTTACAAAACAACCATAGGAAGATCGTAGGAAGCCTGGTCAACCATCTCCAAATATATTCCATCGTTTTTTCTCACGACTGCTGAGATCTTCGAAAAAACAGGTTGAAGGGATTCGGTCGGTGGCTTGGCTTTGGGAGTATGGCTCGACCAAGCCACCTTTAGAAGGCGAGGTGGCCCGAGAGGATACAATGCACCCCCCAATATTCTGAACCACAGCCCAACAGTACTACACTCATTCGTTTAGGGTGCCAAAATTTTTTAGGAACTGATTTGGGGTTCAAACCATCGAATGCACCTTCAAACACATACTACACTGTTACACTCCACGTTTAGGGTTCTAAATTTAGGGACTGGCTTGCAGTTTCATGCTTCGAGGGTGCACCCCTAATGGAATACAAGCCTTCCTGGAAACAAATTATCCAGATCATCAGGGGGTTTTTGGTGCAACGACATTTGGAAGAGAAATAAAAAACCCTAAGGATCCTGACCCCTCAAAAATGGCTATTTTGAGGACCCGGACCCCTGCTATACAGGTTCAAACCCCTCAATTGGAGGGTCCAAGGATTCTTAGGGTTATTGCAATCAGTGATTAGACGAATTTGATAAACGAACCAAGTAAAAAATTCAATCTCAAGCACCCTGAACTGACTAGCAAGTGTTGAAGTTGCAAAAGTATGACTTTTTCGGATGTCTCTGGAAAAAACTCGCCCTCCTTGTTCTTCTCTAAATCCGCGGAGAAAACCTCTTTTTATTGGCATGTTTTTTTTCGAGGCAAAATCGGCACCTTCATAATGGGCAAGACGACGTAACTCTGCCGCGTCCAACACAGGCTCAGTGCAAATGATGAGATGCGCCTGGTTGGACGGTTGGACGGTGGGGGGGCCCCAAGCTGGCCCTGTGCCAAGGGATCTGTAAAGTATGAGAGAAAACAACGTGAAAAGAAAAGACTCATGTTTCTTGAAGCCTGAAAAGCATCATAACACATCATTACATAACACATCATTACACATCATCATCATCATCATCATCATCATCATCATCATCATCATCATCATCATCATCATCATCATCGTCATCGTCATCGTCATCGTCATCGTCATCGTCATCATCATCATCATCATCATCATCATCATCATCATCATCATCATCATCGTCATCGTCATCGTCATCTGCAGCAGCAGCACTGTCATCATTAACAACAGAATATTTAATCACCATCATTGTGATCATCCAGGCCAACACCAGCATGAGCATCACCACACATGGCCGTCTCACACATCTTCACCACCAACACATCTTAATATCGATGTATACTATATATAGACCTTAAAACTGCAACATCTCACAAATCTTTGCCTCACCAATGGGCAAAACAACAACTTGTATGACCCTTTTTGATATATGTACACTTGCAGGGCTCACTAAAACAGGCCATCTAAAAACAAGGGAAAAACAACAATTTCAAGTTCTAGGCCATCAAACATCCGATGTTGGAATGATCGAGTCCGGGCTTTTGATAAACTAAATTCATTCAGCAACATTTTTGAAGCTTTCCCGTCTTCCCCCAAATCAAACATTCATTGAACTAGTTTTTTGTTCTGAACTGAATTCAAGCTGTTCTGAACGTCTTTTGTTGCAGTTTGGAATTTTTCCCAAATACGACAGAAAACTGGCTAGAAGTTTTCATAACATGAATTTTTTCGAGTCTTTTTGCTGCTTGGAGCACCATCCCAGTAGTCAATCCGATCTTTCGTGATATTTCCTCACCTTGATTCCAACATTGGTATAACTGGTTGGTGGTTTTTTCCCACAATTTTTTCGAAACATATGCGCGTTCGTCAAATTGGATCATGTTTCACCCACCCCAAGGATCGAGGTGTTTTCAGATACAAAAATCTTTGAGGAAAACCACCACTAACCGATAAGGTGGAAGAATCGCAAAAAAATCATCTCAACGAACAGCACTTCTTTTGTTTTCGGGTGGCAAGGTTTTTGTTGGTTTGTGTTGGTTTGTGTTCCATGTGTTTTCTTCAAAAAAAAAACACAAAAAGGTCCGCCTGTTGCGGTTGACAATTCATCCCCGTTTGGACAATTCGCTACTAAGGCACTGTTGGCAATCTCAACTTGTTGGCTTTTTGCCAACTTGGTAACTTAAAGTCAGATTCTCTTTTCAGCATTGAGTTGGAGAGTTTTGCTTGGTAACTTTTTCAGTCAAATTCTCTATCAGATCTAAAAACAGCATTGAAAAGTCGAGGTTTTCTCATGTCTTGTCGTCCTGCCTCTTCAGCAGTGAGAAAGGACCAAAGAGCCTCGGTGGAAAACAAAAAACGTCACTGTTGTGACTCGTGACGTCCCCTTCCTATTGGCCCCATGATCTGAACACACCCTACAAATCACCGCCAGTTGTAAGTGACTGAAACTATAGCAAACAGGGAGCCATCAATCTATTTTCACTAGGGAGTGGGTCTCATATTGAAGAGGTGGACAGTGCAAACTGCAAATTGTCATCTTTCAAGTCAACCTCCAAACTATATCAAACCATCCATTTCTTGGCAAGTCATTTGTGAAATCTCAACCCTCGTAGTGCTGGGATCTATCAAAAAAACTCCTCACACCTTAGCATGATGCTCAAACCGTGTTTCAAATTCAGGGTTTGCCATAGTCACCTGAAACAACCCTAAAAATAGGAGAAACCCTACATCACCAAGGAGCTTGCTACCTGTCAATCTTTAGGGTTGATTTTCCAATGTAACAAGGTTCTTATGGTGGACCCCCAAATTCGACTTCAAACCGCCTGCGTTTAAGAGAAGCTACGTACAACTCACCTCTACTACTGGATTCCGACCTCCAGAATACAATGTACAAAAGGAACTCCAAACAACCATTTTTTGAATGGATGTTTGGTGAAAGAACCATTTTCTGGTTGGTGGTTTCAACCCATCTGAAAAATATTACTGTAGTCAAATTGGAAATCTTCCTCAAATAGGGGTGAAAATAAAAATGTTTGAAACCACCACCTAGTTTTTCATGTAAAGAGTTGGAATCATCCAATTGAAACAACAATTTTTAAGGGGATGTTCAGGTTCCGGGTACATATATGTTCGGTCTAACCCCCCCCCACAGGATGCAAATGTCACAAATGAAGGTCTAGTTCGGATTTCCCGAACCAAAAAGCGGAATATTCCTGGACTGTTACTGGGTGGGGAGTAGATACAATCCAATCAAAAGCTCAAGTGTCAATAAACCCAACCAGAACATCAAGTCGTAGTCACGTGATCATGTTTTAGAATAATGGAATACTGATTAAACGAACAATCAAGATACCACGAATCAAAAATATAAACAGCAATAGCAATGAAACTCATCTTAGTATAAGAACATATTTTTGTGTATTTTTTTGGGGAATCATTAAAGGCAGCTCGTTACAAAGTTCATCACCGACTTGTGGAACTTCACCGACTCTTTTTTTTCGGTATCCAAAAAACAGAATCCACCACCTTCTCGAAGCCTGGGGCAGTTGGAGGTTTGCAAGTTGGAAGTTTTTTCAGTAACAACCGTGGGCACCACGAAATCGTGGATGGATCCTCCCAACGAAACATAGCTGCTTAGGGCGTAAGGAAAAACCCTGAAAAATGCATGTGATTGTTGGTTTAGATGATCCATTTCCGAGCTTCGGGAAACTCACCCTACTAAAGTCAGGGGCGGGATGGCTTGGGGTTTTTTGTTTTCAGGGTCCGGGTACTTGTAGAAGTGTTTGGTTTAAAAAGTGGAGCTCCCCAAATGGATCCTGGAGCATTGTTTCCCTTTTTTCAGCACTGGAAAGTGATGAAAGAAGTGGCTTCCGCTGTTTTTATTTGGTTTACTGCAGTTTAATTACCCATCAATCCGAAATTCCTTCATCAAATTCGAAATGGATTGCTGGTCACAAAGCAGTTGCTTGCAAATATTCAAAAAAAGCATACACAAACACTCTTCTTTGAGTTGAAACTGGGTTAAACTACAACCCTCTCAAAATATCATGGACACCAAACAAACCTTTTCAAAAGAAGTCAAAAAGTTGCAACATCCAAAGCAACAAAAAACATGAACCAGCCCCGAAAACTAACGAATATAGCATCATATCACCTAAAAATGGCTTCCAACAGATATTCGGATATTCCGTTTTGTTTAAGCCAGCTATTTTGAGGGGTCCATGTTCGTTAGGTTTTTGGGGAGGGCAAAAAAATCACCAAAAACCTCCCCCTTCTTTGCGCCATCATTTTCTGCTATATCCCCAACTTCTAAGCCGGTCAAGCCGGAACCCGTTCAAAACCACCACCACCAGGTCACCCAAGTCGGACTCGGTCAGCCTTGGGCCAGAAGTCGAAAATGTCGTTCCGTAGAGGTCTCCAACTGCCACTTGCAATAGAGATTCACCTCAGGCGAAAGAACACAACACCAAATAATAAGCCAGGAAAATATGTTTTGTCTTGTGAAAAAGCATAACAAACCACAAATGTCCCGATTTTTTGGGGTATGTTGTCCGATTTTTTGGGATATTGCGTGGTTTTCACTTTCAAGTGACAAAAAAAACCCTTGCAGTTTTAGATTCTATACTCCTTTCAGTCTAGGATAAACAATATGAGGAATTTCACCAGCGCAGGCAACGACGATCAGATTATTTTTACAACACAACTTCCAGCAGAGTTTCATTGCTTCACCATGTGCAAATCTGTCACATGTACAAGAGAGTAGCAACCTCACCTCCTTCATCTTGCTGAACCCCTTTCAGACTAGATTCTAATCAAATGAGCTATGGCCATGACATTTCGCAAACCTTTCGCAAGTGGTTTTCTTCGCTGCTCAACCAACTGTGGTCTTAGATACTTGTCTCCACTTAGGATACATCTAACTACGAACGTTGGGAAGGGGCATGTGAATTGAACAAGTTGATGTAGTAGTCTAATCTGCTCGTACAAGGGGGATAGCCGGTGAGAATTTGAAGCGGTACAAGCAACAATCCCAAACTAGCTACAGAAACCTATATCAGTCTCTGATGAATATGGCCAATGGCAAGTTCACGCAATTTTTACAGCATGCAAACATAGACGTATACCGTATGCATATCCATCAAAAACACAGGGCCGTAGGGTTCACGTCGATTATCATCCTTTCAAGATGCACAACTGCCAAGACTGCCAAGCTCCACTCACATCCGCTGACCAACAGCTGGCTATACCCATACCCAAGCCACCAAGCTACATATTCCTGTCGTGTATCGAAATTCACGGGGATCTCACGACCGCCGGGCTTTAACTCGATCTCTCGGTGCTCACCTGAAATACGTCAAACCCCACTGACTCGTAGACCTGCGATGATATCAAATTAAAGATGAAGATTTGCGTCCATACTGTATACACGAAATACAAATAATACTAAGAATATGTGTTTTTTGTTTAAATGAGTATGAACCAAATCATCATGTCGTCATGTATGTCATGTGTACCGTTGATCATATCTTAAATACAAGGCCAACAAAAACGAGTCATCAGGTCATATCCAATGGATAGATATGGATAGTACATCAAAATATGCAGCAACTTCATTTTGAATTCGAAAAACCTAAGGTTTGATGGCTAGTCAACCTACCCACCCGCCAAACCTACCCCCCCAGAACAAAGGGTTTCAGGCCTTGTTAAGGGAAACCAATGGTTAATAAGGCCTTAATAAGACCTTATTTCTGGGGGGGGGACGTAAGGGCGGGTAGGTGGACGAGTCATGATGGTTGTTTTTGTTTCCAAGGTCCCAAGTTTGATCAGACTTTCATCCAAGAAATACACTTCATCAGGAGTCGTTCCAGCCGTGACCTAGCAGACCTTGCATACCATCCTACCATCCTACTTCCCCCCGAAAACTAACATGACAACGGAAAATCCACCATGAATGAAGATGTATTTCCTTTCGAAAATGGAGATTTTCCAATGTCATGTTAGTTTCCGGGGGTGTACTGCATCTTGAAAATGCTGCCAAAGGTACCAAAGTAGTCGTAAGAAGCGGAAAAACTAAGGCAAAACGTGTCCTGGACGTCGCATCTTTCGTCTGCAAAGTGCATATGTTGCCATCATCCAACATCATGTGACATCATTCCAACAGCATTGGGTTAAACTCTGGAAACACTCCTCTAAAAAGAAGACTCAATGGCAATCAGTGACCAAGAAAATTCAATACACTAGAAAGGTTGAAATATGAATATTAATATGGTATAAATACTGAACAAATACACAAGCATTATGCGAAAAAAGACCATTGTTGGCAAATTTCAGAATGGATACCTTCCTTATACACAAGTTCTACATAACCCAGAATTAGTAATCATTGCCCCAGCATCGGCAGATTGCAAAGTTGAGGGTACAGCCACCGAAAATCAAAAAAGAAACCAACCCTACGGCCGGTATCGTTGCAGTATTGTAACACCAACACATGGACAAAAACACACCAGCTTCCTTTTGGAACATGTCTTTACTGACGGTCAACACCACTCAACATAAAATTAGGGTAAATCCACCATTCTACAACGATGTTTTTTTACTACAGTAACCTCTCGGGAGTGGATTTTCTCTTGCTTGAACAAAACGACGCCGACGGCTCCCTCCTCGAACTCTTGATTTGGATTTGAAGTTGTTGCTTGCCAGGCCAACAATTGTTGCAGTGACATCCAAACCTGTTCGAGAAATCATTGAATCACATGTGTTGTTCCCTCCCTGAAACTAACAGTTACAGTAGCCCCTGAAAATGGGGCCCCCAACAAAAAGGAGATTCCTGTTGGAAACCAGCATTTTTAATGGCTATGTTAGTTTTAGGGAGGGTAAGACGAACACCAGGAGTCACCTGTTTTTGCGATACGTCCACCTCATGAGACTATACCGAAAACTTTGGCTTACCCTCCTTTTAACCTGACAATATCTGATACATGTGACGGTACAAATGACAAATGGACCCCACAAACTCACAAAAAACATCTGGTTTGCCACGATATGCCATGATATGTCCAGATTAAAGTTATCTAGGTTGCACTTCAACATCCAACATTTCTAGATGAAGTTCCTCCTTAAAAAGGAGATTCTTTACATTTGTTCAATATCAAATGGATACTGTAAATGGCTCCACCGCCTTCCAGAAAAACATGATAAATCACCGTTTTTTGTTTTGGTGCCTTGCATCCAACAGGAATGAAACACAGCATTTCCTGAAAAACCCGTGTCAATGAGCAAAAATCATATAAATATATAACTAGTTGGTGGTTTCAACCCAATTGAAAATATGAGTCAAAAACGGGAATCTTCCCCCAGGTAGTGATGAAAATAAAAACATATTTGAGTTGCTACCACCCAGATAACCACTGTTACTTGTTTTTTGCTACAAAAAACATCCACTTTTTTTGGGAAATCCCCCCGCCATGTCACGTGTTTTTTTATATGATTCCTTGTTGGGTCACATCCACGAAGTTCCTGAACTGGAAATGGTGCAGTGCAGGGGGGTCATGAAAGTTTATTACCAACCCCAAACAATGCCATGGTTATAGATAAAATTCCACACAATTTAACATAGATGATGTGTATTGTTTGATTTTTTCCCCCCCCCAAAAAAAACAGGGGAATCTAATGGTCGACATAGATATACCAAAGATTGCCATGTTTAAATTAGAGTTTTACCTGTTCCCAAGGCCCATCATTTTTGTTGGGGATATCCAGCCGTTAGTGACTTCGGGAGTTTTTCCCTAAGAATCCAAGACCCTTCCCGAAAATCGTAGGATTGATGCTCTCAATCCCATCCCCAGGATAGGAATATAGGGTAAATCCCGAAATCTTAGGACATATCTGGATCCTTAGGGTTTGTTTTACCCCTTCTTGTGCGACTCTCCCTTGTTGGGTGAAAACCCGCCTTCGGGTTCACATCTTGTAAGTCCGCGAGGCTCAAGGCTTCACCTACGGGAAGACTTTCACCCTTGCGGAAACCCTGCCTGGTTGAAAACCACATGATGGATGATAATTACGACCACCTCTTTTGGGGAATATAACTGTAACTAAGTCCTTTAAAAAAACACCCAGAAACTAACATCTCGCCCCTTTATAAAAACAAAAACATACTTGGAAGAGACGATATCCTTTCCTTTTTGGGCTTTCGGGCCTATTTTCCTGGCGATGTCTGCTAAATTTCCGTGATGTATCGATCGATGTCTTTGGGTACCAAAAAGGCTGTTTTTCTAGGGCCCAAATCATTGGGTGGGTATAGACGGTATAGATCTACCCCAAAAAACTTCGAGATTGGAAAATCTGGAACAGTAACAGGTCGGGACCTTTTGGACACAAAATATCTGGTCAAATGGAACGAATTTTCAAATAGAAACAGAATCTGATTCGAAGTTCGAGAAATCGCCGAAGAATCGGCCTGGTTTTATATGGATGGTTCTGAAAATAGTGGGTTTTCCCTCCAAAGCATCCATTTTAACAGGGTTTTCCATGATAAAACCATCCATTTTGGGGTACCCCTAATTTTTGGAAACACCCATATGGAGTTTTGTTAAATGTACTTTTCAAGGTCCCAGCCCCCAAGGTTTTACCAGAGGCACAGTCAGGCAAAAGTGGGTTTTCGTGCATGATGGCTTCTACTAACGATCATTAGTCATGATGGTGCCATGCTTGTCACGTTTTTTGCGTGAATCGTAAATCTAGTCTTCCAGTCATGTTTTTTTTGCCATGATTTCCAGAACTGAATGGAAAATTATGGCTCCACATAGGGTCATACAAATATAGTAGTGACTGGCCTACAGCCAGCAATCTCGTTGAACAACACACACACACAAAATACAATGGCGAGCGCACATGAAAGTAACATAGGACTCAACCAGCAGGCATCCTCCAAGTGTCTGCGAGGTATCATCCCGCATCACACAGTGACATGCTATATCATATATGCATATCATGTTAATCTCATGATCTATCATTGAAACTATTATGCACTAGTATCATCACATATCATTCTGTAAATCCTAACATATCATTATATACATACCGTGTTGGAACCAACATGAATATCTATCTATATATACAAGTCATTTTACCAACACTCACACATGAATGTATATGTATGTGTATTAAAATAAATATGTATATATACCTATAGTACATCATATTAACATGAATCATAAAACTTTAAAATCATATACACACCTGTTATTATCATAGATGTTACAATCTTCACATGATCTATTTGTGGAACAACTCCAGTTTTCACGATCAAAATCGTTGGAGCCTTTCAGCTTCTTGAAGAGTGCCAAGGGGAAATGGATCTGAATGCCATGTTCATTGTTGTAGACCTCATGGCTCACGGTGGCTGCATGATTTGCAAATCGTGTTTTTTTCAGCAGTTTTCAAACAACGAATGAAACCACGAAACAGTCTGGGCAAAGTGGAATTGATGTGTGGAAGAAAATATGGGTAAAAATACCAATTCCGTAGTGAAGAAAGCTTGTAGCAGAAGCAAAGACGGGGCCCGAATGGGTTGACATAGTGAAGGTAGGTAGGCTTAGGTAGGCTTACCCACATTGATTCACGGTCCGTTGCATCCACAAATGGTTGATACACTTTTGACATGTGGAGAAACTCTGCATGCTCTTCTTCACCTCACCTATCTCCCAACGCTCTACAAATTATTGCGGATACCCTATATAAAAGATATCAAGCATTCAACAAAATACTGACGACACATAGGATGTTTCAAAAAGAAAAATCTCAAACATCCAAACCAATTATCAAAGTACGGAAAAAAAGGGGGTGTTCCAATCGCATCTGAAAAACCTATGGAAAACGCGGTGCTTGGACCTATTCTTTCCAAGGAAGCTCCGGAGCTGACGCGATTTTTTTTTTCGTGCCGCGAAGAGTGCAACACGGATGTCCATCACTGCACCATGTGGCCTCGGATTTTCCAAAAACTCCTGTGCTTCCTGTGAATCTATGGAGTGGGAGATAGGGACAGCAAGATTGAAAAGAGAAACAACAAATGCCAAAATATTTTTCGAAACTTGTCCTGAATATTTGTATATACAATAGCTATATACAAACAAATCCAAACAGAATATGCTACCCCTGTGTGTGTATGCCACTAGGGAATCATGAGAATGACAATGGAAGCTCATGTTGGAGAACGGCTTGCTATACCCAATTGATTTCAACCTCAACGGTGCTGGTGGAACCGGTATACAAAAATTGTACAGTGCAAATAGAATTATATAATAAACATTGTTTCCTACATTATCCTATAGTAAGCATATCCAATACAGTTACTGTAGTTCTCCTCATTACATCCCTCTGCCAAATCAACACACAGTAAACTAAGACGTTTGTATCCAGCCACAGGCCGCCCAGTGACTTCCCCACTGGCAGGATAGGTGGTGTCTTGACCAAGGTCTTTGCCTTTGCCACTTGGAGAAACCACTGGTAAGGAAACGTCCGAAGATTGAAGTGATCCAAAAGCAAAAAAAAATGGTTGATGATTTGATGCAGTGTTCTTGTGACTCTTGTGTTGCAAAAATGTGCGCATAGTTCACGCGAGTGAGTCTTGTGACATTTTCATGATTGTAGAATAGTATCTTCCAATCTGCGATATAGACATCAGGTACCCAGGCTATTCGGAAAAAAACAAGCCTTGCCAGCACGGCAAGGCTTGTATGATGAAACCAAGGAGACTTGGTTAAACTTGGGGTATAATCATCTACAATCTACAACTAATGATCTAGATCATGACAATCTAATGATTTATCCAAGTGAGCCACGAAAAAATACCCTTATTACTTTCCATTATACTGGTTGGTTAATGGGGATCCTTATAATGATTTATTACAATCCCTATATACCTGGGTAGTATAATCCCCTATACAACCCAACCAACCAGGGTTTTTTTCATTGCTCAAGTAACGATAGAAATAAAATTCATGACTCGATGAATTGTTGTCTATAAACTCGATGCCGTTGTTCAGCTCTGTCAATGTCTCTTGGCTACCCGCTGGACTGTATTTTTTATGGCTGGAAAAACAGTGACCACCATGACTTCAAAGCACAAAGGAGCTGATGTCGGGAGACATCGGAGAAAACCACCTGGGATTCCCAACGGAAACTGCCGTTGAAACGGAGACAAGGACGATGTCCTCATCATTCTTTGCGTCCTGTGTAGAGGGTTTGATTCGTTTTCAGGTTTCTAGGAAGCACCTACTGGGAGTAGCTGCAGGGCCATGACCATGGACCATGATCAAAGTCTGAGTAATGTAGAAAAGAACAACTTCATCTCTAATATTCTCCAATATAGATGTCTCTATCTTACACATCCTTAAGACCAAAACATCGCAAGAATCAGTAACCCAATATGAAACTATCTGAACCAAACACACTGAACAGTAATTATCTTCTATGACAGGTGTCATCTTGTTTTGATGTTTGTACATGAGGGGATTCGAAACTACCCTGCAGGATGTGGAACATACCTTACAGTGAAAAAATGCGGTGAAGATGTTCATGACTGGACCTGAAAAAGGACCAACATATGAGCACAGTCACACCATATGTTATCTGGATGAACCACAACATGTTACAACATCAACAAAAACCCTATCCTCAAAGGAATTGCATGGCAAATCATGACGTACAGAATACTAAAGTCCTTTGCATTGGTTTGTCGAATATCATGCATTGATGGGACAAGTACGCTTTGTACTCATCTATACAGCGAGATTGGGCAAAGAACTTTGACATGGCCATCTGATCTTAAAGCTCAATAAACAGAGGTCAAACAAACACAAAAGTAACGTGATACGGCTGCCTGCAAGCTGTGATGCGTGCGAATACATTTGCACAGGCACAACATATTCCGTTCATTGTAGGGAGTTCCACGAGGGTTGACCCGGCAGCCTTACGAGGCAGCAACCGCACAGATTAATACCAGCCACAAAAAAAAAACGGCCTTACTTTTCTTTGAATCCTGATAATCCTGCTTGTTTAATAGGGGTCTTTTTAATGGTTTACTATAATCCCCTTATAATAAGGTAGTATAATCCCCTCTATAACCCAACCAACCAGGCGTTTTTTTTGCGTGGCTCACTTTGCTACGCATCAGCCAACACTTCCTCATTGAAATTCGAATACTTTTCCCTTCAAAATGAAACACCAAGGAACTTCACAAAAAACACAATACTTTTCAGTGAAAGTCGAGAGATACTGTTACATAATATCTCCAAAAATCAATCACAACGAGAACCAAAACAAAAACTAAAAAAAAGACACCTAGTTGGTGGTTTCAACCCATCTGAAAAATATTAGTCAAAATGGGAATCTTTCCCCAATTTTAGGGATGAACATAAAAAATCTTTGAGTTGCCACCACCCAGAAAAAAATACATGACGACTCCCAAGGAGTTGCCCCCATCAACCCCCGGGACCGGCACCTCAACATGCACTGCTTTCCGCTTTTGGCCACCCCTTGAGATTGAATTTTTACGACATGTCACCTGGAGGCAAATTTGTGCAGCGAAAAAGGAGGCCAAATCTGACTGTAACTCTCTTGCCTCAGCAAGTTCTCACACCATGAAAAACTTAGGAAGATGTAAATATATATATAATATATATATATATACCTGGAACCCAAATGGGGACCCTTGTTTTGATTGGATGTTTGGCCTTGTTTTGGGGGGTGGGTCCCTTTAACAATAGAGGTCATCAAAGGGTTCCAGGTATATATTCATCATATGTCAATATCAACTCCACAAAAATCAAGCTTCTGACAATAACCTCAAGATCTGCGTTTTTTCTTCCTGAAGGTTTACAGCCGCCACACCTGCGAGTCCTTCCCCTGTCGCCGTGATGTCTTATCCCCCTCTTCCAGGTCTACAGGTCTCCTGCCACAGGAAAAAACGTTGATTTGGCTCATGCGACCTGGAGCTCGCCCCTGTTGCAGCCATGATGCTTGGAAGACGACTTGTTTCCAACTTTGGGTTTCGGCGAATGTTTGGGGGTCGAACTGCTAGACTTTCCGCGGGAGTATTTGATTAGCAACATCTGCGTCAGCTCTGAAAAAGTTTTACTCATATTCAAAGCCTTCGCCGAATTTTCTAACCAACATCATATACTTCGAGATGCATAAAGTTTAAGTCTGCGGTTGGGCCTTTGCTTTGAGATGCTCATACCGAATCTATCAGAACTAATCATATAATACATACACGATAATTGATACTCAGAATATCATATATCATGTAAGTCTATCACGGGAGGCTCTCTGCTGATGGAAGTAGCCATTTCCGACAAAATCCAGGTTTACTGCGCATGGCATCACCATTCATGGTTGCAATTTTGTACTTGAATGAATGCCGTTAACCCTGGCAACCGATATTTGGATAAGAACATGTTGAAAACAGAATGAAAGAGGCAATCATAGGCAATCTCATAATTCTTCATCAACCAAAATGATACAGTCTGTGTTTCTTCAATTTCATGACTCTCTCCACACCAAGTTCTCATTGACAATTCAAAATTGAGGAGGGTTTTTTTCATCATTGCCTTACTAACAGGTAGCAAGTAGCTGCAATCAAATAAAACTCACATGGATCTCTTGACGCAACTTCAATGATTCAATCCCATAGGATCCATGGGACTGGAATATTTACCATAAACATCAACCAAATGTAGGTGAATATATACCTTAGAAGCCACATGAGTCCATCCTTTTGGGGTGGGAAAAAACTTCCATTTGATGGGTCAAATCTTCCAACATATGGGTCATTTGGGTTCTATATATATATATCATACATGGATCCTATGAGAATTGCATCAGTCCTCCCCAGAGACTTCCTTTTGCAATGTTCGAAACTTTTGTTGAAAAGCCGCTCCTTGGGATCGTCGGAAGGGTTGCCTAGCTGGCAAAATATCTTTAAAATGACAAGCCTAGCATTTCCCAAAACAAAGGGGGCAGGTGGATAAGTGTCTTAAGCGGTAAGATAGATGTAGTGTGATCTCTAGGACCTGCAATCACAAACTCCGATTTTGAATATCCAAAGTTCGTTTCTGGAAGATTGTGTTATAAACCCATCGCAACAATTAGATCTTTATTCTTTTCTATTTTGGACATGTGGGCATTTGATAGGCAAACTTTCCTATAGCAAAATCAGATCACCAGTTGCAAAAAACATGGCCCGAGTCACCAAGGTCATGCAGCAGTCAGCAGCGCCAACTTAAGAGTATATTGCATGCGTATGACAAAAAAACACGTACACATATATTCTTCATACCTGTTAAAACCTTTACCGTAAACCCCTCACTTTTACAATCACACATCCTAAAGGTCCCCATCCCAAAGTTTTTGTTGGACAAGCCACAGCTTGTATTGGATCAGGTGCTGGATGAAATGGTCCCATAGACAACACCAGCTCTTGCAACCCTACAAGGTCCTCAGGAACCTGCAGGTCACTTTCTCGCCCGTTGAAGGTCCGGGTTTCTTAGAAAAGAACGCGTTGGTTTACAGTAATGTCTTTTTGATTGAAAAGGACAATTGAATCTAGGGAAACAAAACAAACACAATTTATCAAATATCTCAGATTTGGTACATGTCAGACATGTAGCTGCAAACTTGGTTAATATTGTGGTAGAGGAAAGTACATCTACAACATGTAGATTGTCAAAGTTGCAGAAACAAAACTAGCGACACCACAGACTTGGGCTGCTTCAAAATAATAGAGGTGATACAAGTGTGCAACAATGCTGCAACACTCGTGTCCAAGGAGTGTTTTGTGTGCCATGAGTCTTTCAGTCTATTGAATAAACTTTGAAAGGTTGACACGTAAATCTGTACAACGCTCATCTTATGCTATTCAATTTCTCAAGTATTAAGTATTGTCTTCTCATCATATACCCTGCAGGCAACTAACATACCCCATCAAAAGTCACGTTTGAAGATGATTTTCCTTGTCCCGTTTGGTGGGATATATATTAGTTCCCTGGAGGGTACATTCAAACACAGATCCGCTCATTCAAAGTGGATATGTGGTAATATGAAATTTGGCCTTTGTGGTTGATTCGCTTACACATGTTACCCCACAAAGGCAAGGTAGTAAATTAAATACAGCTTGTTTCAATTGGGACACATTCAAACTGATCTTAAATAAAGCAACTCTGCAAATAGTTAGCATAGACGTATTCTGTAAGTTATCCTTTATATACACACCTAAAAATATGTATAGATCTACACAGCAGGAAAGGCACATTTCAAATATCTTATTGCTTACCAATTTCTTGATGATTTCAACAATCTTTAAACATGGTCTTTGATATGTGACATTCATCTTTACACAAGCCGCCTTGAACTTCAGACCAGTAGATGATCCTTGACAACGAAATTCGTAGATCGTCATCTGCTGATGCCTTAACTTCTGCATGTCCCGCGCGGATGGGTGTGTTGATGTATGGGTGAATCATCCTTCCACTAACAGCTCGCACCTACAAAGCTGCGCCTTCTCAAACAAAGAATTACGATCTTCCAGAACCCAGATATTTAGAGGTGCCACGTGAGTTTCAGGAAATTATCAGTCCAAAACAAAATTCTTTTGAGAAGTGATTTTGGAGATCCAAAGAAGTCTCAACAGAGTACTTGGTGTACATGCATTTAATCTTGTGAGAACAAGACCACGTCTTAATTCTTTTTAAGAAAAAACAACTGTATGTTCAGTCATGTACTGTATATGAAACTATCTATCACTACCAAAAGTTATCGAAACCCGATTCCCTACAAAGAGCATCTTGAAATGTCATCAACTTCTTGAGTTTCCTTGTGCAAAACCGACAAGTCTTTCCCAAAGATCTCCAAACAAAAAATGCCAAAAATCAGCTGAGTGTAGGCCTTACGCCACAGAAACGAAGGGGTCCAAGAAAAACTTGTCCAAGAAACACACCATGGCTCCGGAAGGGGCCAACTATAACTTGGGTCCAAGGCGGGAAAAAACATGCCCTGCTACGTCCAAACCTTAAGTGACACGAAGGGGCTTATACATTGATACCCAAGGTACCCCCATCGAGTGCCCAAAAAACTACATGTGAATCTGGTATAGTTAATCAGGTCATCAAATTTCATCTGATATGATGACTCTTGGATCATTTCATCAAATCTGGGTGAGTGGTATGCCGCAACCTGAAAGAAGTCTTGGCCAATTCAATGTGATTTCCTTGGAATTTACAAGCTATATGGGTTGTGGCCTGTTATACGCCCATAAACACATGAGGATGAAACTTACCCCTAAAAAGACAGACACAATTAAAATATGACAAAATCAACTAAAATAATGTGTGGCAAGCTGTACCTAAACTTGTTCCAGAAAATGAACCAACTTGAAAAAAAATGGCAACGCAGCAAAATCTCCCAGGCCATGACTCAAAAAAAAAAAACGCTTGAGAAATGGTGGTTGGAAGGAAGGTCGACGGTCCGATCTGGCTTCCGAAATTGGGTTTCTTCGTAAACTTTTCAGGGGCGAGCTGTTAAGATTCTGCACCAAAAGAAAACGAGGAACATTGTGAAAAACTATGCAAACATATGCAAAAAAACATTGTACTCTCAAAAAGACCATCATGTTTATCAAAAAACCGTGATACAGTTGATGGCTCAGAAATCCGGCGATCACCAGTTGATATGGCAAATATCCCATTATTTACAGGGTTTCGTACATGTTGGGTGGTTGTTTGGGATTCCTTCCATCAACACCTGATACATTTCGATTGGTGCCCTGAGGCCCTGATACCAAGTCACTGGGAGATGCCCGTCATCTCTTTAATGTGAAGTGGATTCCTTTCACAAGACCACGGAGACTCGGAGACCCATGCAAGAAGCCATGGAGTTCCCACGCCATTTGAGCTACGAAAAAAACCCTTATTACTTTCCATTGAATCCTGGTTGGTTAATTCCGGGATCCTTATAATGGCTTATTATAATCCCTATATACCTGCAGTAATATAATCCCTATATACCGCAAACAAAAAACCAGGGTTTTTTTCATTGCTCATTTGGAAGGGGTGTTTAACAACCCAACCCGATCCTTAGGGGATTTTTTGATCACCATGACTACCAACCACTTACGACCTAGTCGCTGGGATGATCCTCCAGTCGCAGGACCAAGCAGTGTCAATCTGTCAATCGGACTGGTGGGGATTGTTGGAAGATTTTTAAAAAAAAATACCTGGATTGATATCAATGATTGTATTGGTTTGATATATTTCACGCACACATCTGTATATATATATATATTTATAGCTGTCATTATATGTCATATGGATTCTCAAATAGTTCAATTTGATCATTCTTGTTGGTACTTAAACACCAAACGTGGATTGTCCAGGGGATCCTTCCTTCATGACCCTATACTGATACTAGATGTCTCATAAACGTCATGCCGCCATGCCTAATGACATGATGCTCAATGTGTCGACCAAAATCAAGATGAAATACGTGCAGGTTGCATGTCTATGATACACCTGCTCCCTTCCTGTGAAACAAAATCCCAAGGGGCCTTTTCGGCGTTGTGATCGGAACCAGCTCTTGCTCAACAGCTTCCGGTGTTGCACCTAGCGGTGCTGTGAATTTCTGGTACAACCGAAGCTGTGAATGTATTTAATTCTGGTACAACCGAAGCGCAAACCACCATTTAAGGTGACCTCGGCTGAGGTCGTTATAATTTGCCCAGAAATTACGGTGGTAGACTAGAGGACACAAACACGCCAATATCGCGCACTCAGCACACAAATGTGGGACCTTCAATGACATAGACCACCAGCAAATGAAAATTCTGGACCTTCTTCTGCAACACGTTGAATAGTGCCTGAAGTCTGAGGAGCCCGAGAAACAACATCTGTGAACGAAGAGTTCCTATGTTTGGCCATCAGTTGGTACAGCTACAGCGAATATTTCACTTCGTAAATTAGGAGTCATGATGAATTACCGACCCAAACAACGCACTTTAAGGGAAGTCTTTCAAAACTACCATACATTAGCATTAGCTTGATCCCCCCAAAAATAGGTAATATAATTAATGATGATCCCCGTAAATACCAACTGCAACTCGTAAAGTCTTTAGCTGCAGTCCACGACCACGATCCACACGGCCTCAACTTCCTTGAGATTGCTACCATGCTTTGAGGACACGTCACGCACCTCAAGAAACCGTTGCAACAACTGAATCATTTTCAACGAGGAAGACTCCATACAAATCAGTGAAAAAAGGCAATGAATAAATTCAAGATTGCTATGTTTACCTTCCAAGGTTTGAATCTGTTTGAAGTCTCTGGCGGCGATCTCAAGGGAGGTTCCACAAAGAGGGAAACTACTAAGAGAGCATAGATATTCGCCACTAATTATTACTAAGCCACTATTGGTTGCCAGAGGTTCCCTACATTTTACATATACAATCACATATCATCCCACCTCGAAAGGATCCATGGCGATCGCCACTCCCATTAGTCTTGGTCTTTATCATGGCCCCTTACGAATCGCTCGCCACCTTTTGGGAGTGGAAACCGCCATCGATCCTTTCACTACGGTGTTTTTGCACAAAGGGATTGTCAATTTCAGGATTCAGGAGTGAAAATGATTCAACACTACCTCAACAGACCCTTATCATTCAAATTTCGCCATCCAGTCATCCAGGAAACGGGTCTTTGTCAAAACCAAGCAGCAAAATCAAGTGACAAAAGACATCTAGAATGAATAAATAGAAATAAATATTATCTGATATATCATTATGTACATATGAACTCACAATTCCTTACAGAAAAATGATACAAAGCCCTGCCAAATCACCATGCTTCTCTCGCCAAAAAAAACAACTCGATGTGACATCTTCATAGGGAAAAAAACAAAACGTCCATCAGATTCTCCAGCCAAAAGAGTTCAACTTCCAAGCTGATCTTGACCAATGCTTCTGCGAGTCCAAATACGATTGATGGTTCAGAAATCCGGCGATCACCAGTTGATATGGAAAATCTCCCTTTTTTTGCAGGGTCTTATACATCCCAGATGGTGCAAGATGTCTTCCATCAACAGTATCTCAGCGGAAGTGCAAATTCATGTTGAAAACATCAATCATTTGAGTGGCTACACTAGAAGTCTTATTAGTCTGCAGAGATAGAATGTAGGTATACGTAATGTACTTATTGTTTTAAACTGAATGGAAAAAGGATTGGAGGGGCTGTATCATTGGTATTATTTCATATAATTCAGTGTTTTGGTGGTGTTTTAGTTGCGCCTTTTGCCCCGGAGGAACTATCTTGGTTGACTTGTCTACAGCTATACCGACATTATGGACAAATTTGGGCAAATGGAAAAGAGCACAAGCCATTAACAATTATTGAAAAGGATGTGTTTACCTCTCTCTACATTAATTATTGTCAGTATTACGGTATTACGCATGAATATATTACATTAAATATATTTACACACATATTTGCAGTTATTTGGGTGTGAAGGGGTTGCCATTTCTTCAACCTTTACCCCCTACAAAGCCCGGCTCAAACGCGCCAAGGGACATTGGCCAAACCCTTCCGGGACTTCACCAAATGCCTCGGTTGAAGGGAATAAAACATCGTGCGGTATACCTGGCACCAACTTGATGTTCAACCCCGAAAACTAGCATGGAATCTGAAAATATCCCACTTGGAAAAGGAGAAACATCTACAAACAACAATTTGTTAGATTCCGTGTTAGTTTTTTGGGGGTGCATTGTCTTCTTGATTTTTTGGTGGGTAGGGAAAACACGAAAAAAATGAAACATATACATATACTTTCAACGTGTGTATATAAAATTAATACAAACATACCATTACTTGAGGTTCACACTGTGTGTTTATCATCTTGTGTGAAGGGACCCACAAAAGAGTTCATGCCTGAGAACAACTTGCCAAGTTGTAATTTATCCAAAGGAACTTGTGATGGAAGCAATGGAAGTCTATCCGCGTTTGCGTCCTACTACTTCGAGGATTTTCAGATGTCCTGTTTGGATGATCATTTTGGAATCTTACACCCTGGAAGATTATGGAACCTGAAAACCACCCCTCTGTAAAGGAGAATCATCTTCCAAACCTCCATGTTTGGGTTCCATGTTAGTTTTCGGGGGAGTATCTTCAACCACAACAAATTGAAATACTTTAGCTGATGTATCTGGAGCTTCCTCTCTCGCACGACATGTCTCACATGCGCTAATACCAAATGTAGAGTTGCGAAACCAAAAACCGGTGGCCACAAAAGAATGTGAATCAATAGTAAATAGTTAATACTGTTGATGGTTCAGAAATCCTGCACCAGTTGAGGTTGACAGTTTATACCGTGATTTAAACTGTTTTCTACATCCAACCGGTGGATTTCTCGCCGGGTCTTCTGAACCATCAACAGTAGGTATATTTTTCAATCAAGTCCTAAATTGTAAGACCCCTCTTTCTTGTCAAATCAGCCGTTGCTCTAATCCAATCCAGGTTGATATATCCTCTGTCACATACCAACCATGGGACAAGTGTGTACCAACAAAACTGCACAATAGCTACTTTATGGTGGTAAATACATTCAACAAAAATAAGGCTCCAGAAAGGTCCTAAGCTCAAAGAATTGAGCAGCAATCACTGGACCTTTGGATTTTTGAAAGGAAACAAAACGATCAAATCTGTAGTTCAAATCCACCAACCCAACGAGAAAAATCTGGAGATGATTTAGGATCTTTCAAAAGATAAACATGTTTTACTTTGAACATCACATGTGAACTCATGTCATCAGTCTACTGGTTGTCCTTGTTGGAGCACTTCAAGCTGTCTGTCCTTTCAAGATGTCACAAGATTCCACCCGACACGGTCCGGTGCCATGGGACATGAAGACTAAAAGCTTCTTCTCTGGAGACTCTAATACCTTCCCAACGCGCCACGCAAGCTTCGCTTGAAGCGAGAACGGAACGTATTCTCCAAAAACAAATCTATTGTGGATACCCCAGTCCCACTAAAAGTGAAAAAACAAAATTCATTTGGGAGATTTCGGGACTTTTCCTAAACGCAAACACGGTAATTATTATGTACCTGGAACCCAAACGACCTCTATTTTTAAAGGTCAACCACCCAAAACAAGGCCAAATATCCAATCAAAACAAGGGGCCCCATTTGGGTTCCAGGTATTCATATATTTTTTGACTTTTATTGGTGGACCTGGAAAACCTCAAAGAAAGCATCATTTTTCAATGTGCGGATATATGCTGACGTTATCAAATGCTTCGACTTTGAATAGGTGGCGAAATACTTCTTCTTGTTCAAAGGGCTTACTGGGTATGAAATTTGGTGTGCATAGCGCCAAATGTCTTTCACTTCAATCACATACCACGAACTGGGCATGCGTACCCTTCTACAACATATCTATCATCTTTGTCCATTTTGTAAAATTTTGCCAATTCACATTTTCGAGGTGTTTCTTGGACCACCACCGAAAACAAACATGTAGCTCATTTGTTTGGTCCCCATACTATGTGCATTGATCACTCATAAATTACTATGCAGATCTAAAAATGCCCTTTTCCAAAATATCAACTCTACGGGTAAAATCTGAAGAACAAAAGCTTCAATCTGCATCCCTTCATACATCCGCGCCTTCTGACAACGGCACACGGCCCGTTCGAAGTGTTTCCGGTCACGATCTAAGGGACGGTGATGAGGAAAAATCACCTGAGCAAAGGACAGAAATCAAATACAGCACCACAGTACAGTCGTGATTCTTGTGGGAAAGTTCGTTATCTAGAATCTAGTTGGTGGTTGAACCACCCCTCTTCAAAATATTAGTCAAATTGGATCTTCACACCAGGTAGGGGTGGAAATAAAAAACATTTAAAACCACCACCCAGTTATGTGATGTGATTTTATTTGTTTCAAGTAAGAGCCACTTCACAGCAATTGTCCTTGTAGGACAATATGTTTGACCTGTTTTTGTTCTTGAGACTTACTGTATAACATGTCATGCAACCGGGAGGTTGCTGCAATGCCCATCTCCCCCCATGGGAAACGTGAAGAAAACACTGGAGAGTCCAGCAAATTTGTCAAGAGAAACTGGTCATTTCTGAAACTGTCTCGCCCTTTTCCGTATCATGCAAATCACAAGTCATTTGATAATTTTGATATTGAAGGACAGTGATATTCAATTCAAACAAGTGCCATCAGCTGTCAGAATTGATGGACAATGACCAGTCAGCTTCAACAGTTCTGTCATCCCATCCATCCAACAAATATGGCACCTTCCGCCCCAGCATTGTGCCATAAGTTTGGTGTGCTCCAGCATGGCCACATTTCTGCAACTCTGCATCATCTAGAAATGTCTGGAAGTTGTCTTCCAAGCAATGCCTACCGGACTTGGCAAGATGCAACTTGGAAAATATTCTGGGGAAAAACTTGGAAAAATACAACAAATATCTTAGCCTCCCGTTAAACGGCAGGAATCTCATATTAACATATATATATATATATCTATCTCATAATACCTCATGACATCATATTGGCATCATACTTTCGAACAAAACTCTGTACTTTTCACTTTGCTTCAAATTGAAACAACATAGATGTTCATAGATTTTCAGATTCCGGTCATTTGTCTGAATGGTGAAGTGAGTCTTGCACCAGGCATGTTGGGGAACCAACATTTTTTAACTTCAATCCGCTGCCAAAAGGATTGAAATCCGAAAACTCAAAGAGTATTGCAAAATGAGTTTTTTTGCCTTCCACGACACTTGGGACAAAAAAACAAGGTATATGTAACACACAGTTTTTGATATAGAATCTGTGATATCTCTGATGAGAGCATGGCCTGACGAAATCATCAGGTAGAGGAGTTGGCCGAGGCGATGATACAGCTGACTGTGGTAGAGGTCGTTATACTTTTTCCAGGGATCTAAAGAAAAAAATGAGCCACAGAAAGACACAAAAAATCGCATGCTACCTATTTCAAAGTAGAAAATGTCTATTCTTCTGTTGGCGGTTTCAGTTTCAGTCCAGTTCAATCCATCCAAATTAACATAAGAATCATGTTTTCCAAGACTCTCCTCAGAAATATTTCCCGGAATCCACATCTGCAACTCCCAGGTTTTTAAGGGATCCGTGGATCCAATCAAGTGCCTTACCATGGCGGCACTGGTATAGATCCAATCAAACGGACCTGGTCGTCGATTCGAGGATCAGAAAATCGTGGCCTACAAGATCCATGGAATGTGGGGTTTGAGTTGATTTTGAACTGTTGTGATGCACACCCTATAAGTATACATTATATTGTAATCATAACACATATATATATATGATATATGCTTCTTCAACAAAAAACACCATGGAATCATCTGAAAACCACAAAAATCGGGGGATTTCCTTTCCTTTCCCACCGGTGTGTTTTTCATCAACATCCTTCTGCTGCCTGCCTGCATAGGTGCGCAACTTCAGCAACTCCAAGGCTCGAGCCACAAAACACCTGGGGGATGCACTCCCCAACCATCTCCCGAGCCACGGTTGAAACCCATGGGTCTAAGGTTGTTTCAACACACCTTTGGAACACACCCCTAAACCTCTAACAACAGGCCATGAAGGGATTCCTTTCATAGTTGTCTAGGGGGATTGTCTGGGGTGTGCTCTAGGGGTGTGTTGCATCTTTCTTGGAATGGGGCGAACGGTATACCCTCCTTGGAACTAACATTTTCGCCCCTGAAATTTCAATGCTGGAAGATGAAATCTTCCTTTTGGGTTTCGGCCTATTTCCGGGGGCGAACCGTTAGTTTCAGGGAGGGTATTTTCCGTTTGGATGGACGGTTGATTTGTATGTGAAAAATTAGTAGGTAAATATACTGTGCGTCACATCGATCCTATGGGTCTTACATGACTTCCTTTCGGTACTGTTAGCAGAAGAAATCCGATGAGAACAACTGTTTGGTGTAAAATCCTGTCGACATAAATACTGGGACAACATATCTCACAGTACTTTGAAACTAATTATATAAGTGGTGATTTGGATTTCGTCCGCCAACAGTATCATAAGTCTCCGGTTCATGGTATCATCTCCTACTTTACCTGTTGCATTCCGGGCCCGCGCTTTCCGTGTAGTATCATCATGGGAATCTATGGCCTAGATTCCAGGATCATGATATCAATGGGCTATTGACTGGCCAGCGGTAGATTACTTTCCTTGCAAACTATGATTGTAGGACCAGGATAGTTATACCCTCCAGGGAATTAACATATCCCACCAAACGGGAAAAGGAAAATCATCTTCAAAATGCCATTTTGGGGGGATATGTTAGTTCCCTGGAGGGTAAATCTTAATTGAGGCCAACCTATCTTGAAAGCTGAAATAACCTTTAACTAAATTGCTTGTGCAAAAACTCACCATATACGGAAGGGTCGTCCCTTTGTTAGAAGCGTCCTCATCATGAACAATTATCTATTACACCCCTTTGGACCCCCAAAACCCATGAAAAATGCAGGTTTTAAACCCACCAAGTATGGATCATAACCCCTAAAAATGAAGGAAACTAAGTGGGTTCCCATGGCCCCTTCTATTTGGTTTGATGACCATTCCATCAGGTGAAGAAACAAGGCTTTCTACCTGGAACTTAAAAATTTGAGGATACAAATATATACATATATATGTCTACACCTGGAGCCCAAATGGGGCCCCTTGTTTTGATTGGATGTTTGGCCTTGTTTTGGGGGGTGGGTCCCTTTACAAATAGAGGTCATCAAAGGGTTCCAACAAACGTTCCGGGGAAAAAAAAACGTCTAAACAGCTCAAAACAGCTTGCCGAAGGTATGGGCCAGAACACCACCCCCCAATTTTTGTAAAAAAAAACATGTGGAACTTGTCACCTCGGTCCTATGAGGGGGGATGGTGACACTAAAAGGGAAGGAGAAACATATGATGCACTCCTGATGTTTTTTTTTTGCATATGGAATTTAGTCATGAAAATAGTCATGAATTCTTCCGAATCATTTATCTCATCACTTTGATTCTCTGCCTTAAATTTCTATTTGGTTTTTTGAAAAATTCTTCGGCTAGTTAGTAGAGTCCATGGAGACTCTCCAATCAGGGGAGTTCAAACTCCCCATTCTTCGGATGGATTTCCGGGTCCGGGTGTCATTTTTATTCATTTTTCACGGTAAAAATACCCTTCAAATTTAGAAAATATCGAAACAAGGGCAAACTCCCCTTAAGTCCACCAACTTTTTGTGTCACGCATCACCACCGGAATTGGTGTTTCAACATGTCACCAGCCAGCAAGCTCCAACGACATTTATGCAATTTTTCATGGTCAAAGAAAACTGATCGCCATACCCTCCTGGAAACTAACATATCCCCTCCCAAGGTGGGATATGTTGGTTTCCTGGAGGGTATACTTTGTACTCCTAGTTGGAGGTTATAGATATATGCTTGTCTCAGAACATACCTTGTGCAAGCTGTCTGAACTCAAGAACGCACCAATCTAGAGAGACACCGAGATGATCTGAGATTCCTCTATTGAAATAGCGGACCACCTAGAAAAAAAAAACAGCTTTTTTTTCCATTCACTACGTCACTACTAAGGCAAATAATCAATGATGTATTGGTTAGAAACATCGTTTCTGAAGCCGAAGCCACTACAGTGGTCTCAACGTAGATCATCAGAGATCATCATCCCGGATCCTTTCCCCTAGACAGATGGCCTGGAACCCAAAGACAGCACGTGATGCTTGTCGTTCATCCGTGCCTCCAGCTGATATGAACAGAAACTAGATCATGAATCATGCTATTGAATCACCCCGCAAGAGTGGCTTGGTTGCCAAGGACTCGGACCCAGAATGAACCAATTCAATACATGCGAGCTACACCATCTATTTTGACCCTTGGGCAAATTTCATTATGTAAACACATCCTATAGACATATGTTTATTTAGGTGTTTCCAAAAATAGGGGTACCCCAAAATGGATGGTTAATAGTGGAAAACCCTATTAAAATGGATGATTTGGGGGGTACCACTATTTTTGGAAATATCCATTTCTATGAACCAGACAATGCTCTTCTTCCTGGCGGCTGATGGGAGTTCATAAATCTCACAATTGTCACGAAGCAAAGGCGTGAACCGCTTTGTGGCTGCTGTGCCCCCTGTCCATCGGCATTTGTTTTTTAGCACCCAGGGGGATCCGGTGTAGGTATGAAGTTTTCACTTGTATGGCCAGCCATGGAACTTCCACAAAAAAAAAACACTTACTTCGTCACCTAAATACAAACATCCCAAACCAAAAGTGAGATTTGGAGACCAATTCAACGAGTCCCAATTCACCCAAAACCCCTTCAAAATCACCAGCTCAGCATGGGTGCCACCCTTAAGGTGCCTTGTGGCATCCAACCAAAATGGGTTGCCATCGCCCGGATCTTGAAGCTGAAATCCAGCAGGGTTGGTATAGCGCCATGGTGGTAAATCATGCAAGAACGGCGGATGTTTTGAAGAATGGTCAAACGGTCATTGACAGTCAACAACTCATCAAGAAATCACAATGGGAATCTTCAAGAAAAAATATTATATAATATATATATATATATATTGATAAGACACATCCCAAAACACAACCACAACAACTTGGAAACTTATACTCATTCCGCTATTCATGGCACATTTGTGCCTAAACTTAACATGGCATACGCACCAAAAAAATATTCCGAAAATTCGATTCTAACGGTTTTACTGAGAGGGCAGGACAGGGCAATGTGCCAACTTAGTGGTCATATGGATGCTCTTGGAATAAACTTGCATAAACGCTCTGCAACTCTGACTTTTTCCCCCCTTTCCCAATCTTCAATGGTACATGCGCTATTCATGGCACATCTGCAAACATGGATTCTGAACATTCGATCCCTCAGAGTCCCATTCAATCCCATGTTGTGTGATGTTGTATTGTATGCATCAAAAACATATCAACAACAAGAGGCAGCCCAAATGGGCCATTGAACGCTAAGATGGCATCTACATTTGTTGGTAAAACCGTGTCTGAGGCCATCTTTATTGTTGTAAAACCCCCGGTAACCCCCCCATTTTGGCAGGTTGTGCCATCAATATGGACCCACTGTTTGGGAGGATATCAAAAATAACATAGGTTTTCGATGAATATTTCTCCTAAACCTGGCATAAAAGGGGTCCTGGACTTGTGCCATCTTTAGTGGAAAGAGTATACTTAGTAACAAGAAGCCATTTCTTTATTTTTTTCTTTCTCGAAGGGATCCCGAACTGGATTGATGGTAGAAAATGATGACATCTGAAGGTGGGAATCAAGTTACTTGCATGTTGGGGTTATGAAGTAAGAATCAAGTTGAATGCAACATGAACTTGCACATTCAGGTGATTGTGGAAAAAAGCTCCCATCCTCATTACAAGTTGATAACTTCATTCCAATAAACCACTGGACCTTGACTTCCAAAACAATCCGTGTATGCTAGAGTCTCCCTAGAGATCACAGAACAATCCGAATGTTGGTATATCATCATCTGTATAGTAATACCACTCCCATCCGATTACTTCCAAGACACGGCCAATCCAATGACTGTTCCACAGACTTGGAACAATTGATCGGTGTCCTGCCGAGAACTGCAGTTGTTGCGCGCAAAATCTTCAGATCAGCAATATATAACAACTAGCACCTGACCCCATCCGCCAAACACTTGAAATCAACAGAGTCTTGGCACACTACTACTGAAAAAAACTAAGAAAAACGAAAACCGAAACGACTTGTTCTGAGTTTGCCCCCCCCCCCAACCCATGAGTTGCGATGCATCGGCCCTGCGAAAAGTCGGAGGTCCTCGCTGTCAATGATGCTTTGGCTGAACCATGTAGCGTGAGTGTCCGGATCGTGGGTGAACATGCCATAAGTCCTCGGCTCACGATTGCACCAGGGGAAGAAACGTACCACATGAGCAACCTTGCAATCGTAGCACTGTATAGCTACAGTTTTTTGAAGCAACCGATGCTGCTCCTATTCATGCTATTCCACCGCTGTTGTATACTGTTATTGTAACAACAACTACAAACTACAACACCAACTGCCATATCAACAAAAGCAACAAAGGCACCAACAACAACACCAACAACACAATAACCACAACACACCTTGCACAAGCGTGAGAAGCATTACAGCAGGCGAAATCATCTCGAAATTCTCAAACCAATCTTAGTATTGATATGATTTCACAGTCTATTTTCAAAAAAAAACACAAAAAAACGCCGTGCCAAAACCATCACCTTTTTTGTTTTGCCGCCAACGTGTCAAGAGGTTCTGCACAAACCCAGGGATGCCGGTCTCACGACTCATGGCGTCCCCGCCGCTTGTGTTTGTCAAGCCGGTACGTGGCGGGAAAACGCTGTACGGTGGTGCTGAGCAGTCGGCTCAACGCAAGTTCCCCATGGAAGATCCGTCAATGTCTTTCAGCTGATCCGGCAGGATTTTCCAGGAGTCACTAAGCTAAAGTGACTAAAGGCAAGAAAGAATATGATTTTTTGCATACAGAACTCCAAGAAAACCCTAAATAATCACAATCCCAGTACACTTTTTGGGACTCAGTATTCCTTCTTCCTTCTTCCAGGTCTGGTTCCAGTAGAACTATTACAGCTATCATCTGGAGTCGCTTCTACAAGGTAAAATGTCAAGGTGTCAATATCAGGGCTGAAAGAGGATTGATCTTCATGGGTACCAGAAATCACAGCATTTTGGTGATCCTCCATTTTCCATCCTTTTTCCCAGGTGGCTACAACACCCATACATGATTCATGCTTCAACAAATACACAACGTCGCCAACGGCGAAAGAGCAATGGGAGGAGGGCCACAAAAAAAAAACACACACATTGACGATTTGCCGCTGGAAGTCAGGAAACACCCCATGTGATTTCCCAACTCCGCGCGTGGTGCCGCAGGTTCTCGAACTGAGGGTGCTTGGAATTTGATGGACTGGCAATGAGGGTTTGGTAGCTGAGGCTATTTAATGAAAAGATGAGGCCAGGATAGGGACACATGGGCTTACAAAATAGTTGGCTTCTGAAATTAAGGTTTGGAACAAACATCTTACCTCAAAACTAGGCGAAGAGGCCTATGGACGTTTGATAGAGACCTCAAGTTTAAAAAAAGTACAAGGTCTTAATGCACAAATATGCTGTTCAATATGTTGCTCTCCTACTCCGAAGAGTTGTGGGCAAATGTCCATACTCAACGCTGATGCTCATGCTACTCAAAAGAGTGATCTGCCGCCATGATCCTCGCAAAAAATACCTCACAATGACATGATATGCAATCAAGTGTAATTCTAGTTGGTGGTTGAACCACCCATCTGAAAAATATTAGTCAAATTGGATCATTTCCCCAAATAGGGGTGAAAATGAAAAATCGTTGAAACCACCACCTAGAATTATAATTCACCATACTGCCCATGGTGGTGCCCGATCATCATATCTTGCCCACTTGGACCAAGCCACCACGAACAGTTCGAAACTGCCCATCAATGCCATCAATGTGATGTAGGGGGTTCGTTGTGACGATTGAAACACACCAGGGCCTGTACCCGAAGAACTCTGCTTCAGGACGGCTCTGGCGTTTCTTTTAGAAAAGGAACAATCAGTCAAAATGAAATCAATCACCTTGGCTCGCAAGAAAACGGTTTGAGAAGAAGAGACTCTCAAAGACACAAATGCCCAACACATGAACTCAGATTGCCTTTGGAGCTGTTTTTACCTCTTGAAAACTTTCTATGAAAACGAAATGAGCACCCACCATGCCCTGATGCAGGGTAGGATGTTCATGTCAAGATCCCCGCAATGCCAGGATCAAACTTTCAATGAAGCAGTGGCAATACTACCTCTAATAATTTGTTTCAGGGGAAAGGGTACTGTTCGCAATCATGGGGGCTTTGTCATTTGGGATGCTGACACACAATGAAATATGATAATACGTCGCCCAACTTATGAACTTCGATGTGGCATTGGTATGTCGCCCAACTGACAAGCAAACAACACATACCAGAAAGGAACTGAACACAGCTGCGCTATGACACGACAAATATCTACAAAATACTTTCGTTCCAAATTCAAATGCCTCACATGAATCAATGGATACTAGGGTCCTAAACCATAACATTATTTTTGTTGCGAACATATCACATCTGTATACAGTATACAATGTATATATATACACACTTGATTGTGCATACAGTACATTCATAGAATAATCATATACCATAAACTGCCATAAACTAGCTGGTAGACATGTCCACGGATTTTGTTTTAAGCGGAACTTCTCCGGTCTCCAGTGTTGTCTTTTTTTTTGCTATGGAGCGGGAATCGACTGCAGGTCATCATGAACATCTTCAAAATCTGTGTCACAGGATAGTATCACACCGATTCTCCAAGAATCTGATGGGGTCATATTGGGAGGATTCCGTTTCCCACCACCCAAAGCGTTTTTTTTTAGATTTCTGGGGGAGATTTTTCGTCTCAGTCGGCATAGAAGTCAAGCGGTTTATTCCGATAAAACACTTCACCCAGCAGAGCACCAAATCGTTGGGTCGGCCAGGGTCGACCAAGTCACTCTCTTCCTGCTGTCAAGTCCTTAAGGTTTGGCTGAATTTTCAGGCGTGATCAAGCCAAAGAAACACACTCATCTTGGGCAAAAACCAGGGGTGACCCCACCATTTCTTCGGGGAGTCGCGATATTCGGACCAATTTGATTTATATAGTTTTTGATATTATCATAAAAATATCATAAACAACTCCGATGATGTGTTCAATATAAATTACGAGAACCACCATGAAAACATTTGTGTTTTCATCTTTGCTTTGCAAGATAGATTTACAACTTTGTAAAGCAAATCCATGCAGCATATTGCAGCCTAATGTTTCTATTCAGTACAGTACTGAAAGAACTTCCTGCATTCTTCCCTGTAATATATACACTTCGTTAGGAAACGTCTCTCTTTTGAGGGTGCTGTATCATACTAAATCCAGAAATCAGATCTGGATTTGGGGAGCAAACTTTGCGCATCCTGGGAATGGCTCACTCCTAAAAAAGGCAGCTAATATTTAAAGTATTCAGTCAAGTACATGCATTCCACCCGACCCTGATTATTGGCCCTTATAGAACGACAAGCTCCTTTTGTTTGAAGGTGACATGAGATTGACTGCCACAGTACTATGTCCCCCGTATCTCGATGTGTGTCTGTGAATGGGCACGTGTGTCCATGCATGTGTTTAAAACGAGTCCATGAAAAAAGTCTGCGGCAAAGTTCTATACATGATCTTGAAACCAATGTTTGGGGATATTGTCTATGCTCTATACTTATTTTGATGCACAACCCTATCACTCGCTGAGAAAATAAGCAGACCCAATGTCATCCGTGGAATCTATGGCCACCCACACCCCATCTGTACATTCCTTTATAAACAAGGGGCTCTACTCTCATGCCCTAGTTTTTTAATAAATGGGTTTTGCAAACAGCGCGGACCTAAGACATGGGTTCCTGTCTGCAAAATCAGGGTCACCCAGGACTTAACAGGAACCCGAGGAATACAGGTTTGTATATAGCCACGTAGTTTTTGGAAACCCGGTTTCACCAACAGAGATCTTATTAGGGCCGGGTAGGAGGGGACATGTCATCCATACCATCAGTTCGGAATGGATGGTCCACCGGATTCCTGCTTCCAGGTTGCTGATGCTTAAAGCATTGACAAGGCCAGCAGCGCCGTTAGAGTCGCGCAACCCAATGATACGCCATACGCCTGGATCGAGACAGAGGTATAACGAATCGATTCTCCACAAGCCCTGCCAGAAAAAGGAGATAAATGGTTCAAATCATCACAAAATGTAGTGTTTTCAGGCTCCAATGGGTTTCCACTGACACAAAAGTGCAGTGAAAACAGAGACCCTCGTGTTCAAAAGTACATTGATGAAAACTCAATGTGGAAAAACACATGCCATCCGCAGGGTTCACCATATTTTTGCACCAATAAATATACTCTGTCATTCGCGCCATTGATTTTATACCATTGCTTGGTGGAAGCACCCACGGACCAAACTTAGTAAAATTATGAAACTTAAAGTCGTACTGGATCCCCAGTCGCAAAATGTACAGGCACGAATCCCACCAGTGGATCGCACCAATCTTGAACATATACACCGAAGTTTAACATAGTCCCTGAAAAATACTGGTTGGATGAAATATTTTCCTTTTGGATCCTGTTGTGGGATGGCTTATTTTCAGGGGCGAGCTGTTTCACTTCCAGGGGGTGTCTTGTTACTTCATTCCCAGGTCTTTTTAACCAACCAAGAGGCCGATGATGATGTAGGACCTTCGGAACCTGATCGGGCTCGACTTACAGGCGACAAAGGCCGAGAAAATTGATGGGTTGGAGCTCGGTGGATTTGGAATTCTGAGATACCCAAAAAGCGCTGGAAAGGGATCCATATATGGATGTTGAACCGAAAATAGTGGTACCTTTTCCCCCAAATCATCCATTAAAAAATAGTAGAGTTTTTCCATAATTTTCACCATCCATTTTGGGGGAAACACCCTATTTTTGGAAACGGCCCATATATACTTGTTTTTTCAAACGCTGGTCTATAGTTTTGTTCAAAAACTCCCATGCAAGTGTGTGTGTGTGTGTGCGTGTTAGTCTTACCGATCCCCCCGAAAAACAACAAAAAAAAACACATCAAAAGGAAATAAATTCATCTTCCAAGCCATTGATGGCAAAAATAAGGTGCTTGTTTTTTTTGTAAACACTCGCTGATTTTCAAACTGAAAGGGTACCAACCCCAAACATCGGCTCCAAGGAACGAGAAGTGCTGGAAGTGGTGGGTGCATCTGGAATTGTGCTCGTCGTTGACGTCGATTCCTCCGTCGACGTGGAGCTCGACGTCGACTCACTGGTGGAGCTCGACGAAGTCGAGGAGCCGTCGGCGGCCGTTTCTTCCACTTCCTGCGGCTTTCCCACGGCGGTGGAAATCCGGGAATCCCGAAACGGTGGAAAGGCTATATATATAGTTCATGTCATGAAAAAAGTGGACCCAAAAGAGGATCTCTCCGAAATTTACTATACAGTAAATTCACGTGACTATAGTTTCAAAACAACAATTTCGTAGCTGTTCACAACATGTCACAACCATATTTACCACGAAATGACAGTAATATGAACAATCACCGACAACCTGACAACTGCCTGGTCAGCATAGGTCTCGGTCACATCTTCAGCTTGCAACCTGACACTAGGAACACATCATAAAACATCTCCATCCTCCTCTGATGCCAAAAATGGAAGATTTACCAACGAATTGCTGCAAGAAAATGTCGCAATTTTGAAGCCAATATTGGTAAATCTACTGTAACATATCGGGAGAGTCTAGGTCAGTGCTATCCAAGCAACCACTGTTCCATTTGTGGATGTAATGTAAAAATACAAATTCCTTCAAGTACCTGTTTAGGGGTTCCATGTTGGTCCAATCAAACAAATCAATGGCAAGAGGTCAGAGAAATCAAACCAATAGATACTTTGAGTATTACATTACTAATAGTTATCTTTTTGCAAAATGGGAACTGATTCATTTATTTTATGTCTAATGTCATGCAAACCTGTAATCATGAAATGTTCTAAACCATGTTTTTTCTTCTCAATTCTCCAGGTCCATTTCAAGGCTGTGGTGAGGTTACAGGATTGCAGGATTGCAGCACCTATCAGATGAAGCCTGAAGAGGTGCCGGACGAGCTATCTATCGATCGCACTGGGATCTAAAATGTCAAAATGTTGAAAATACCCAAGTTTGAAGCACCAACTTAAATCACCTGGATCTGAGCTTCCAAAAGGATGACTACAGTAGTGACACCCGTTTTTTTAAACAACACGCGAGTGGACGAATTGTTTTGGTTTTTTTCGTCACTGAACAACTTCAACGGAACCAAGTCGTTGAATATCTGGACCTTGACTATTGTAACTCCTCAACCCGAGAAAGGTCCTTGTTGGGGCTTCTTCCAATCCTATAAAAGCTATTCATTTGGGGTAAGCGGTACAGTAAGCTCTGCTGAGTATCTATATGCCTCTCCAGGCTTCGTTGGGGTTCCCAACCCTTACTGCCCTTTCCCAGGACAGCTCGATCTCGTCTAAGTTCCAAAACTGGCAAGCGTTGACCAAACGTCCTATCATCTAAACATTAGCAACACTCTGTTGCATAGAAACCCCGCAATAATAGCCAATTCATCAATTCATTATATTCATCTGGAAGATTTGGAACATTGTATACAGTCAAGTGACAAATGCGTGTTTATATAGAAAATCACATAAATATCTGTATGCATGCCTCCTTATCCGTAAAAATGGGAAAATGCATATTTACATAAATGCATATGAAATGAATCTCCTTGGACCTACCAAACTGGCCTGGCCTAATCCATCTTGATGATAATCCATCTATGTGTCATCCCTTGCTGTTGATTTCATGTCCATTTCAAAAGTTCAACCCCCAGGTATCGGTGAAATTGTCAAACATTCTTTTTGCAACAAGTCAAAACGACACTATCAAGGATAAAACCAACCAACAAAAAAATACAGGGCAATATACGACGAAACCTCCTTTCATGGCAGTTCTCCCCAGGGTTTGTTGTTTCTGCCCCAGCAACATGCGGAGGCGTCGTACTGTTAAATCTGCAGTGGTCAGTTCCTCCGAGACGTCGTCCTGAGGCTGAGTTTTTGTTGCCTAAAGCATAGGTCAACTTCTTATCATTTAAGATGGGTTTTGGTATGACGTCATCCTACTGATTATCTTATATTTTATACATCATATAGAGTTTTATCCGAGAAACTACCATATCCCGCCAAACGGGTCCCAGCCGGAAAATCATCATCGACTCAAAAGTGCCAAACGCTTAAAAGGATATGTGATCGTTCCCTGGAGGGTACCTTTTTTGAGACACGGGACCCCGGAGTGAAGCCTCCGAGAGTTGTTGGCAATTGTTCACTCCCATGACGGATACATGGATGGCTGATTTTTACATGGATAAATTAGTAGGTAAACCGGGTAAACCCGGTAAACATACCAAACCCCATGGATCCGTCATGGGACGGATCAAAACCTCTAGTGACTTTTTTCAGTCACGTCATGAAAATTGGTGAACTCTTGCAGTCTGAGCATCAGAAAGGCCTTCCATTTCACTTTCGTCCATGTCCTTCTGCGGATTCAGAGAGCAAGAGTGCTTGCTAGTGGAAGCGTGCATGGTGCCATTCCCTTGAAATACAGTGACTTGCCAGAAGGGCATGTTGTTGTTGCATCACCTTTTACCATAGGATCTTAGGATAATCAATTTGGATATACATTTACATCATGTGCCCAACCCATAGGATCCTCATGGTATATTCACCCATATTGTGGGTTGATTTTTATGGTTTTCATGTCGGTAATGTTTACCAGTGCCATGGATCCGTCATGGGCAATGCTGCCCTAAGGTGCATTCGGAATTGTCCTTCTACATCCCATCTTTGAAACCTTCAAAGCTTCATTTAGTCCCATCAGAATTTCACATCATGGAACATGGTCTAGTTGGTGGTTTCAACCCATTTGAAAAATATTAGTCAAATTGAATCCTTTCCCCAAGTAGGGGGGACAATTAAAAATATTTGAGTTGCCACCACCCAGATGGGCTTTTTCTCCCATGTTTTACCACCCCCCCAAAAACTAATGGCTGGAACTTGATACTGTCCCCCTTGGACAAGGTTTCCGAAACATCGACCCAAACCACCAATGCTTGGGGACCCAAAATGTGAGTCTTAGCTGCAAATAGGTCCAGGGTGAACAGGACATGGTTTGCTAGATTCTAGCTTCAACATGACATCATGTTGTTGGTTGGACCCTCCCACATGAAGAGACTGCATGAGTCACTAGGAATAACACTTCCCTCAAAAGACTTTGAACATCTTTGAACTATAAAATACATGTCATGATATTACGATAAGATGAACAAAAATCATGGCATTCAAATTTCGTTGGTCAAAATTCACCTTGGATGATTTCGTGGTTATAACTAGGAATAACTCATTTCGCATGCCCCAACGCATCTTGAAAATACGGGCACACCTCCGCTTTGACACGACAAGAGTAGCGTGCTTTTCCGAAGGCCACTCGACAGCTCTTGTTCATGACGTCCCGGGGCTCCTCGGTTCCTGGAAGGGAAACAAAAAATAATGCTTGTACCTGGAAAACATAGAAAAAACATATTTTTTAGGAAACTGTGGCTGGTTTTAGGGGTAAAGTTGATGGTAATTAACAGCAACTTGTTTTCCAGGTATAGAGATGGAAATCGATGATGTTTAGACGAGTTGGGGGCAAAGAAAAAATGTGTAGATCTTAGATGTTAGATGATGGTTGGATGAAAAGTTTATTGGTGCAAAGAAATTTTAGAAAAGGTGGTGAGATTAGGAGATCCAAGACTCAAACAGACAGCATTTCTCAGGAGCTTTCCGGATGTCACTGGTTTGATGGTTGAGGTAGTTGGGGTGGAGCGAAGCAAACGCCAACTAAAACACCAGAGGCGATACGGATCCATAATACTCAATTCGGAAGAAAAAAATGTGTGTATACATATGCATATATATAAATACATATATGTATATAGATGTATATATATATAAATGAATATATGTATATATGTGTATATATATATATATGTATGAAAAAATATGTATATATATGGGCCAGCATCGCTAGGTACC
>DF239184.1:0-49885 GCA_000507305.1 Breviolum minutum Mf 1.05b.01 | reverse complement strand
ATATATATATATACATATGTTATATATATATGTAAATATGTTCATGTTCAAAGTATCAAGCCATTTTATGTACATTCATATAAGATTGAAAGTATTCGTGATGTACTGTCAATAAAGAGATAGAGAAGAATCTGATCCTTCTTGGTCAATACTCATCCTACTTCTACCATTCGAAAAGTTCATAAAGTGGAAGAATTCATGACATACATTGATCAACCATAGTAAAAGATGGAATCATGGAAAACTTCATGATAAACTCGTTGATTGAAAGCTGTTTCAAAAAAGCACGGTCCAATTTCATACATATCTTTCTACATTTGGTTGATTTTATGGTAAGTTATTGGGTAAATATACCAGTCCCATGAGTCATGGGTTTGGCAAGACAACTAGCACCGAAACGTTTCGGACTCTTTCACTTGAAGGTGTGGAACGTGGCTGGAAATATGACACGATGTTCATGGAACGATGAATGTCACCTTCTCACTCGAAACCAGCATCAACAAACACCGCAGAATTTGTTCAAGTATAAAAAACTCATTTGACCTCATTTCATGTACAAAAAACATATCATGTCATGCACACCTTGAAAGTGTCTTTCTATGATGGTCTCCCTCAATCCATACGAATCTACCTATCGATCCAACAAGTTCATTGTATCAAGTTAATCGATCCATTCCATTCAAACACAACCGGACACTACCACTCCATCCCCATCATTATATCATGCGTCCACTAAATACTGTATATGCTTATTTTCTACTCCATCATCTTGAAGTGCACTGACATGATCTGACATGCATACAAAAGCAAAGTCCCTTCACAATCTGATGGATACTCTTTACTAGACAAACATTTCACCTACTAACATTAAACGATCAAGTAATACATGATGCATGTGTTACAAGTTGATACAAGGAATGCATTTTTTCTTCCAAATCATCAACAGCTATGAGAATCTCATCCCCAGTCCTGGGACTGTGAAGTTTGATGCAATTTTCATCACCTCGGTATTTCCATCACATCATCACATCTTTCATCAGATAAAAACCGGCGTGACCCATGTGTGTCTGTTTTTTATCGTTGCACTAGGTTTTTAAGGGATGGGTTATTGAGAAACATGTAGCCCAAGGTTGGCTGACGGGCTGCCCCCAACGCGGCTTCCGACCAGTCGTGCGACGACTTTTGGAAGATATCCGAGTGAAATTGATACCCTCCCTGAAACTAATAGCGACTTTACAAATGATCGTATTCCAACCGTCCATTTTAAGGTGCGAACTCTTGGTTTCAGGGAGTGTAAGTCACATGCTTGCTAGATTCTATAGCTTCAACATGACAGGATGTCATTTGTTGGAACCCCCCGAAGAGACCGCATGAGTCACTAGGAATAACACTTCCGGCCCAAAGACTTTGAACTATATGAAATACATGTATGATATTACGATAAGATGAACGAATCATGGCATTCAAATTATTTGGTCAAATTCAGGCAGGCAGGGAACATAACCCAAAATATTTTTTCACAGTTTCAAATGATTGCGATTTATGAAGTAAGACTAGCAGATTTGGATGGTAGTGTGAATTCAAATTCTGAAACACTTCCACATAAATCAGCTACCCACACCGGCTCAATCATGGTCAACTGTGCAATCTTTGGAGGCTCCAAACTATAGCTCCTGGGACCATAGTTACATTAGGCCCTTCCAAAATGCTGCCATTTGGATTCACCACTCACCACAAGAACGTCGAGAAACACGGGCAATCACCTTGTCCAAGAAGGCATCCTAAGCAGCAGAAGAACGCGGCGACTCACATGGCGGATACGAATCTGGAGTCTCCAACCACGAAATGAGTGTCAATTTACATGTAGATCCAAATATATCTACACCTATCGTAGCTATACTCATGGATACACATCCACGTAGTATGATTATTGATATGTCTTATTATTACATTCGTTGATTCATATTCATGTATGTCGTAATGATTGCCATTCTTGAAGGCAAGAACGGCAATGACTAATTACCGAGGGACTGAGCATTCGCTTGCTGTGGAAATTGCTTCCACGAGTAGCTGCTTCAACTTTCCTTGGTTTTCCCACGTGTTTGGTGATTCGCTTGGTTGCATTCGGTTTCAAAAGAAGCACTGCTTTTGGACATAAGTTGCGCTACTGCAAGGTTTAGTTACCCGATTCGGAAAATCTCCTTGGGTTTGATGAAATCATAGTGTCCTTTGCAGAAATTCGCAGAGTTACGATGCAGGCTATTGGCAAATCAAAAGGTGTTGACACAATGAAACCTTGTATCATGCCGCGTTCATTGGAGGAGGTGACTAGAGAGAGTTGTTTGAGCAGTATAATCTTGAAAACATTCCCATCTACATTGACACTTGAAGAATCTGAAACAACCACTGTCAAAACAAACCATCATCTTATTCCCTTACATATCCCATATCATCCATGTATGGTATATTTACCTACATTTACCATCATTTACCATAAAAATCAACCATCCTTGTAGGTAAATATACAATGTGGTCCCATGGATCCGTCATGGGTATTTACCCTCTGGTAAACAAACATGGCAATGGAAAATGAACCTTTTGAAGATGTATTCTGTATTCCCTATTGAAATTGGGATTTTCCCGCCAGCTATGTTAGTTTACCACAGTGTAAATGGGAAACAGAAATAATGGTACCCCCAAATCATCCATATTAATCATCATAAACTGTCCATTTTGGGTATTTTTGGAAACACCCAAATCTTACAATGGATCTTCCCAAGCACTAAAAAATGGGGAAATTCGGCACCACGACTTACGACTTCCACCACCCTTCCTGGGGTTTGACCTTTGCCCACAAATCTCAGCCTGGCATCGGACCAAGATTTCACCTTGGTGAAACGCGACCAGGGATGGTTGTGCTTAGCAAAAGCCTTGGAAACCTTGTCTTGGTGGTTGAAAAAACTCGGTCAAATTGGATCATGAAACCCCAAATATAGGGGTAAACATAAGAATATATTTGAAATCACCACCCAAAAAAGTAAATAAATTTATAAATAAATGGGATTTCAACTACCATGCAACCTCAAACTGGTTTTCTCGCCGGATTTCTGGTTGCCATCAACCGTATGCGGACGGAGATTCGCTCGTTTCCTTTTTTTCAAATCAAGTCTTGCTATTGGAACAATTGGAAAGGAGAGCCTGGACGCCCCTCAAAGAAAACACCATAACTGCAGCGGTGAAAGGAACAAATGCAGTGAAGTTTCATATATAGATCATGCCAAATCGCATGTAAGCTTACGCCAGAACTGGAAAAAATTCAATGACACGGAATTTCGTCAACTCCTTCAAGCCTATTCAAAAGCCATTGATTTCTCCAACAAGGTTGGTTGAGATCAACTTCCGAACCTTTCAACGGAGGTCACCCGGGACCTATGAAACAACCCTATAGATTACCAGGTACCACACGAGGACGCTGACCGAACAACCCCACCTGACTGATGTTCAACCCAAGTGACGTCCTTCCATGAGAGCTTCCCCTAGGGACTGAATCTTTGCAGCGGTTTCCTGAGACATGAAAATAGGGATTCGTGACCCTAAAAAAACGGAGGTCGGGTGTTTTTTTCAATCTGCTGAGGTTTCCTCCAGGAAACGAGGAAAACATGGGACCCACCAAACGGGTCCCAGCCAGAAATTCATCGACTCAAAAAAGTGGCGTTAGTAGGGGATATGATATGTTAGTTTCCTGGAGAGTATAGATTCCATTTCCAAAACGTTTAAGTTACAAAAAGTTCGCATTTTTATGCACAGTCACTACATGGTTATTGTCCCTAGATCGTCCCTTTGATGTTTCAACAAAGATCCGAAGGATGTTGGTATAGGACGTTGGTTTGAGCCACTTCTCTTGGATGGCATTTTCGTGACCGTCGTTGGATATCAGTTTGCTGCAGGTCACCTGCCCCTTGAAGCAAAACCTGCTCCCAGTTTTGGGGGATGTGCCAGGTTTGTTTGGGCAAATACACAATGGTATGGGCTCTATAATCATATACCAATACATACATGTTTGTTCAATATACATTAGATCATATCATATCATATCATATCGTACTGTATCATATCAAAACATTATCTAAAAATCTGAGAAGCTACACCTCTGAAGTTCCAAAATTAAACAAAATTGGCTGGGCCGAATAGGAATTTACCTAAGTAACAAAACCGAACAAAACCCAAATTTCACAAAGGGATTCCCAAATTATCATAAAGGGCCAGGCAAAAAAAAAACAGGCTACCATCAATAGGCAATATATAAGTGGTATATAAGTGTTTTTTTCTGCCAATTGGGGGATTATATGGTACCGATCCCACCCATTAAGGGAACCAGAAAAACAACCATTGAAGTGATGGAATTTTCTGAAAAAAAAAAACATTGGATCCCCCTGCGTTCCAAGGAGAATTATTTTCAAGGCACATAAACATCGAACAGGTCATCAGGCTGGAAATGATTGCATGGTTTGATCCCCCAAAAAAAGTGATTCTTGAGGGGGGGTTAGTGATTCCCCTAATCTTCCCCAACGTTCCCTAAGGTTCCCCCAATCTTTTTTAAGGAATCCTTAGGGTTCCCCCCAGTTACCCCCCTCCCCTTGAACACCCGCCCTCTTAAGAACCCTATAATACCAAGCTTCATCATCCACTTCAGTGGTACCACTGATTTCCTTCAGCGCCTCTTTCGCCAAGGTCAGGCAGGCCGTGGAATCCTCGAGGATCCAGCCATGTCCCGAGAATCACCACTGGGTGGATTTCCCATGGGGACATTTCCAAAGAAAACATGGGGAATTTCCAACCAAAAAATATGGGAATGACCAAAAAAAACATTGCTTTGCTAGTTCCTAACCTATGGGAATCTCATAAGAAACACATTTATTTCTTTTTTCATCATTTCCCTTGACTAGTTCCCACACATCTTCAAATCTTCAAGTTGTTTCAATTGGATTTTTTACTTGCGGAAAGTTTTAAAGATGCCAAGAAAAGACATCCATGGATATCGAAATCAACCCTACACCGTCCTACCAACAACGTGACGTTTCCCATTAAGACAGACTAATCTCTCCATGTAGCTTCACAACAGCATCGACTTGGTCGATGTCATAACTCATAAATTCAACACTGAAATGTGGGCTGTGTACAGAACAAATATATATATTTATATAAAATACATATATTACATCTTCAACAGGTATATGGGATTTCAACCAATCATAAATCCTTCATATTTCATAAATCCACTATGTTGATTAACATCTCAATTGGAGTTTCTTTGTTGTCCCTCCCGCCTAAAAGAACAAAGGGCAGCAAAAAACAACCATGACCCGAAGTCGAGTGACCGAAGTTTCCTCTTGGCCTGGGTACGGTTTCAACAGTGACAAACATCCCGGATGGGTCAAACAACAATCCCAGTTTCCCAGATGCTACGAAGGGTATATCTACCTACTAATTTGCCATAAAAATCAACCATTCATGTACGGTAAATCAACCATTCATATACAAAGGGCTATGGGAATAGGATATCTATAGTATATTCGCCTACATGGTATATTTACCTAGATGCTCCATCGGACTTGAATATCTGCCTACATTTGCCTCCACGAGTTTGATGTGAAAATTAACGATCCAAACCCATGACGGATCCATGGGACGAACGGTAGATTCACCTACATTTTCTTGATCTTTATGGTAAATGTAGGAATCCATATTCCAAGTCCCATGGAGCAGATAGGTTTGGTATATCAGAATTCCTGCGGCAAAAGTATGCGACATGGGCCCTTGAATGACAATGTTGAAACCCCAACGTGACCTTTTTTCCATTTCCTTAGTAGTGAATAAGGGCCCTTGAAATGGCGAGGCATAATAATTGATACAGTAGGGTAGGTTTCACCCTTTTCATGACACCACTTTCCAGGGTGTTGATCGGCGCTCAGTTGGGTGGGTACTTATTTCTCTGGGGTCTTTGACTGTCTCTTTAGTCGACCAAAAATAATCAAACAGGCTAGGCGTGTTGAGTTTGAAATGATGCAACAAAGATCTTCAGTATATCCTGCACCCTTGACCTCCAAAACTGAAGTCCAAATCCTATACAAAACTCCTTCCACTAAGTGGTTCATGTTCGTTTGAACTCGTTGTACATGTTCTTAGCATACAAGTTGTGCTGCTGTCGCTGCCTTACAAACCTCAGTGATGCCATTCTGGAAAATAAATCCTATACATACGTTCTGCTAAATGCTGAAAGGACTCCTTTGGATATGTAAAAGATATATAATATAGATATATACATACAATTTATAAACAGTATATGTAAATGTAACAAACACGTGTATATATATATATAGAATCACAGGTGCACACAAACATACACAACCAACCGCCAAACTGTAACCCGGAAGCTTAGGAATAACCAACCGACTCTCACAGTGAACGTGAACTTGATGAAGGGTGAATCATAAACTGGTTGGTGCTCAACCCCGACCATGTTGCGATCCTTTGCTGGTCATTTGGCATGGAAAACTGTTATCCATTGCTGATTTGCTCATCACGATAGACACCAGCCAGTGAAGTGTTGAGGGTCCCTATTGCTTTCATATTCACACCAGTGAATGAATATTGAATAATATCCATAGATTCAAAGATACTAACATGTTGCAATACAAGTATCCAACTGTATCCACCAAATAATCTGAGTCTGTGAAATTGATAGCTGCATAAATTCCGGAGATTTTTTATGACTTTGGATTGGAAACATATTGGCATTGAACTCTTACAAGTTCCCTGAAAAATCTCCATATCTCTGGCAACTTGGCAGTAGCAAACACGCAACAAACAAGTCAAACAAAAGACATGACGATTACCCTAACATTTGATATTTCATATTGACATAAATCAATCATATAATGGTATACATGCAGTATATCTTTTAATAGCATGTGTATATATATATATACATCCTACATAGTTGTATTTGTATATATAAAAATATATACCTGGAACTCAACTGACCTCCATTTTTCAAGGTCAATCCCCCAAAACAACCAAGTGGCATTCGGCATAAGTCTCTGCCGCCTCATTCAGATCCGCTAAGCGTTTCACGACACCAAAGGCGCGGCGCCTCCGGGTGGGGGGAAAAATGGTAGAAGGTGAGACCATTATTCAATGGAGTTTCCTGGTTCCCTTAATAGGTGGTAGGTGATATATAAGTCCCCAATTGGTAATATATACCACTTATATACCACTTATATATTGCCAATTGGGTGATTCTATGCTACCTGCCACCTATTAGGGGAACCAGAAACAAGCATTGATATCAGGGTTTGCCATAATCACCTGAAACAACCCTAAAAAATAAGAGAACCCAGAAATCACCAAGGAACAATAATTACCTCTGTCAATCTTTAGGGTTGATTTTCCCATGTAACAGGGTTCTTATGGTGGAGCCCGTCTATTGACTCTCTATCATAAAGGTCCCATCAATAGATGGTAGAATCTTGTGATGGGGCCTCATTCAATAGATGGTAACTGTTTTTTGATAGGCATAAAAACTCCCTAAATTTCCTGGTAAAATTTCGTCATTTCCTGGGAAATGTTCCGTGGCGAACTGTTAGTTTCAGGGAGGGTAGATGGATTTATCTTTTTGGTGGTTGAACCTATGCTCATCCAAATGAGATCATTTCCCCAAAATCATCGGGGTTAAAAGAAAAAACAATTTGAAACCACAACCTAGAGAATGTTGAAAAAATAAGATTCAAATTGTTTGCTATATATATATATGTATATATCATTATATATATTTATGTGATATTACTGTTAGTGAGGGATGCGAACGCCTAAGTTCGGAGTGGTTGTTTTTATTTCAACAGGGTTGCTTTACCATCCATACAGGATGACGTTTTGTGCTTGCCAGTTGAACCCAAGGAGCTTCATACCCATCTTCACCATCTCTTCTCTGGCTTGCGTCACGCATTCCTCGGGTGGTAAATTAAACATAAAGAAACTGCTCTGCAAGGTGTGTCAGTCTACCCTGTGATTTTGAGGATTCTAGGATTCTTTAGCTCCTCATTTAGCCGGAAAATACATCATCCCTGCCTCCAAATCGCTCCCCTAATATCACATGGTAGAGAGAAGTGAGATTAGCTTGGCCTCGCGAGGCCAAGCATCGCTACAATCCAATGGTTAAGTTGGGATATGAGAACATCAAGCAATGACAGGGTATCACACAACTGCTTTCTCTTCAAAATATCCACGATCGGGGCAATCATTTTATAGGAAATATAACTCCTTAAGAGTCCATCCGCTCAAAAAAAAACCACACGTTTCTCTATAATCACACGTCTTTTTTTTCCAGAAAAAAACTCCAAACCGCCCGTTTTTGGTTAGAGCAACAAACCCATCCAACAACTCATCCAAGAAGCACTGCGTTTGGAGGCTTCACAGGCAAGAACAGAGGTGGCTACCTTTCCTCGTTGATACTTCATGACAACATCATCCACATCTTCCTGACGCTTCACCAGCTACAAGGGGAAGATAGGGGGAGGAAGTTTTTTCAGGAATGTTGGGAGTGCATGTGAGGTGCATGAAATTTATGCCACACATGTCAATTCAAATATCAACAGTTTTTTTTCGGCTTGTGCACTTGTCCACCCATGAAAAAACAAGTTCATGTGTCGCTTGAGTCCCTTAAGTCTACCAAAAAAAACTAAGCGAGAAGCACTAAAACGAATCATTGCAAAAAACAGGGGAATCAGCTTCAAACCCAGCATCTGTAAGGCCAGCCAGCTCTTTTTTGGCCTTCATTTCCTCTTTGCAGGCCTCACATTTCGATAGCGTAGCCGCACAAGAAACACAAAAACAACGATACCACGTTTATCCGTTTATCCCACTGAACATCAACAGACCAATGTAAGTGACAAGTGTCCTCCTTCTCGCTTTCCAAGATAGCCTCTTCCATACCTGAAGTATGAATAAACCAAAAGTGTTCTTTGTGTTGTGGCGGCATACCGTCCCGCAAAAAAGCGGTCAAATGACCAAGAGAATAAGGACGTTCAGATTGTAGTATGCATAAATTATGCTTAAATTATGCATAAATTATGCAAGTACTTCTATGCCTCTCTCTCGCCCAAAAAAAAACTGGGGAAGGACCGGAACGACCCAAAGGGATTGTTGGATCCAATGACACAAAGGGTCAGGTGAACCCTTTGTGACGACAAAAATTGGTCCAAAGAGATGGTTAAAAATGAAAGAATCTAGAAATTACTAATAGATGCCTGTCGGGAGATATATTTCCAATGGTCCTTTACTGTGTCTACACTCATCTAATCTACAGAAAAAATCGAAACATATGTGACAAAAGCAACATATTCGTTGTGCCCTCTGCTACTCTAGTATTGCATACAGATCAATGAAAGCCGGAAAGACAGAGGGTATTTATGAGCAATTCGATTACATGGTAGTTGAACTACAAGTTGGTCAGACTGCAAATCCATTGAAAGAAATACGTCGAAAACGGCCACCTACTGTCACACAACTGCCTAGTAAAGTTTACTTATAGCCAGAACTAGGAGTACCCATCCTGAGCATCTTGTCATGTTTGGTTACTTTTGCGTCTCTGTGTGTTTGGGTGTGTGTTCGCCCTTCCCGCTTTGGCAACAAAGCGACAAGCTTGGAACACCTCTCCAACAGCATCTACAGCTGCATCCTTCGGGATCACCAAGATGCACGGTATTACAAGAAGCATCACCAAACCCTTTGACCACGAAAATTCACGAAGTCTCAAGGTAGGAAGTGGATGTCTGTACATACCCTAAGAATCCAGGACTATCCTGAGATATCCTGAGGATGGGATTGGAACCCTTAATACCACTCTAGGAAAAGGTTTGGATTCTAAGGGATATATATATATATACTTGCCTATCGTGCTTCAATATTCAACATGCTGTCCTTCTTGGCACGGTTCTTTTTGGCTTCTTTCGTCTTCTCGGGTAAGTCCTTGAACAATTCTTCCTGACAAATCGCTGGTCGCTGGAGAAATTGTGCTAATGGCTTTCATTCCCAAAACAACCAAAAACACCTGAGCCACGAAAAAAACTCTCTTACTTTCCATTATACTGGTTGTTTAATAGGGATCCTTATAATGGTTCAGTATAATCCCCACATGACCGGGTAGCATAATCCCCTACATACCCTAAACAACCGGACTTTTTTCATTGCTCACATGCTTCATGACCGATGGCAAGCCTACTTTGGGATAGCAGGATCGCATATTGAGGCTGATCGCAAAGATAGATAGATAGATAGATAGATAGATAGATAAGATAAGATAAGATAAGATAAGATAAGATAAGATAAGATACGATAAGATTAGATTAGATTAGATTAGATTCGATTTATTAGATTGATTAGATTAGATTAGATTAGATTTCATCAGATTAGATTGGATTAGATTAGACTAGATAGATAGGATAAGATAGGATAAGAAAGGATAAAATAGGACAAGATAGGATAAGAAAGGATAAAATAGGATAAGATAGGGTAAGATAGGATAAGATGGGATAAGATAGGATAAGATAGGATACGATAGGATACGATAGGATATGATAGGATACGATAGGATAAGAGAGGATAAGATAGGATAAGAGAGGATAAGAGAGGATAAGACAGGATAAGACAGGATAAGACAGGATAAGGCAGGATAAGACAGGATAAGACAGGATAAGACAGGATAAGACAGGATAAGACAGGATAAGACAGGATAAGACAGGATAAGACAGGATAAGCTAGGATAAGCTTGGATAAGCTAGGATAAGCTAGGATAAGCTAGGATAAGATAGGATAAGAAAGGATGAGATAGGATAAGATAGGACAAGATAGGAGAAGATAGGATAAGATAGGATAAGATAGGATAAGATAGGATAAGATAGGATAAGATAGGAGAAGATAGGACAAGATAGGATAAGATAGGATAAGATAGGATAAGATAGGATAAGATAGGATAAGATAGGATAAGATAGGATAAGATAGGATAAGATAGGATAAGATAGGATAAGATAGGATAAGATAGGATAAGATAGGATTCGATAGGATAAGATAGGATAGGATAAGATAGGATAGGATAGGATAGGATAAGATAAGATAAGATAAGATAGATAAGATAACATATGTTCTTGAAAATCAATACAAACAAATACTTTGGACTACACATTAGGTACCTTGCCCCACTTTGGATTGTCAACATATTTCACACATATACGTCTGGTCTACCCCTCACCCAGGTGGTGGATGACACTCCTGCAATTCATCTGATTCCTTCAAGTTTTCCAGACCTGGAAATCAGGTTAAGCGTCCAGGAGTCGGGTTTCCTACTTGGAGAAATCGGGACCCAGCAGCGTTTCAGTGCTTCATGGTTACATCCTGCCATGCTGATCGTTAGTTGTTGTCTCCTACAAAAAATCGGGGGCTTCTGTTGAAAAGACCCCTTCCCAAATGGATTTTGAAAAACTCCATGGCGTATAAAAAAATGGGTGCTTTTTTTCGACATTTGCGAACTGAAAGGATCCTCCAGGTACCAACCCCATCTTGTGAGAGTCGAAAACGTGAAACAACATTCACCAGACCTGGTGCCTAAAGGTGAGATGTGGTTGTTTTTTCATCATTGATTTTTTGATACCTATATACATGTAACTTACCGTTGATTGGAAATTGCCACCCGGAAACTCACCACACAAATGAAACAAATTTTAAACACATGTTCAAAGAACATGTATACAGCTACATTTCAGCAAGCTACAAACGGCCCCCATTTCATAGATTCGGCTCTTTTGCGGAGGTATCAACCACGTGTTCTGGTCTGTATGCGAACGCTAGTATCCCTCCCCACCCCTCACTGCCTGTGTGAAGATCTGCCATATGCGCAAATATGTCATGTCATTTGTGAGGCAATATGTATTACAAAATGAATCAAAATGATCAAACATGTGCCTTTCGCGAGCACGGTTTTCCGTCCGTGGGCAAAAACAAGCGCTGCCAGTTTTCTGCTCGCTTTAATGAGATTGACGCTTGATGTTTAGTATCGTCCGATGTCACGACATGGTTTGATAGGGGTAGATGATGAGCATCACACCGCGCTATAATCATAATATGAAAGTGTGTTTTGATGGCTAGCAGGGTAGCATCTTTTTGAAAATGTTCAGCGCTAAATTCACTTGGCCATAACATTGGCATAACAATAAATGGAACTTGTGTGAAAAAGAGCCCTGAAAAAGAACTCTACCACAAAGGGACCGCCGATCTTATTACCCAGGGGCTACAGGCAGTTGGGCAGCTCGTTTCTGGCTTGAACTTCCGAACCTCCTATTTGAACCTATTTCTATTATTGCCTTCCAGTCCTTTGGCTCACTTTCAACAAATGTAGCAGGTACATAATATAGATGTATGTTATTTATGCAAGTTTGATCAGTGAAGAATTTGCTTTTCCTTTTGTAGGTGTTTCCTCTTCGTATCCGGCCAAGTATACCTTGTTACAAACCTCACAAAGTACAACCACTGAAAAATTAGCATGGAACCTAAAAACAACCTGTTGGAAAAGGAACATCATCTTCCAATATATTCCAAACCTCCATTATTGTATTCCATGTTACTCCCCTGAAAACTAACATGTCCCCAAAAAAAGGACTATTTTAGTAGGGAATACATCTTCCAACCATTGATTTTCAGGGGACATGTTAGTTTTCAGGGCTGTAATTTTCAGGAGAACCTGGGCAATTGAACCTTCACCTTTTATAGATGTGCTTCTATACTTTGAAGATGGGGAACATGTTTTTGCCATCGTCATTTTCAAAAGGTGCGGTTCCACGTGTCCTTTTGATCTTGCAGCCCATCTCTACTCTAACAATCATAATGGGCCCCTAGAAGTTGACCCATCTCCAATTTCCAGGAAGAAAAAAGAGTTTCCTGCAACAAATGGCACCAAAATTTCCCTCAACCCAGCGTTTCTCACCCATCCCGAGCTCTGCTCAAATATCCTAGTCCTGACTAAATCTGATTAAGGTGACTGCTCCAAACTTTCCTTTGTTGACTTGCCATCCCGTTTTTTCCAAAAACAAAAAAGTCCTTCCTGGTGAAAACATGATACGTCTCACGTCGAAAAAAATAAAAACGGATCGCAGCCCAGTTGCATTCAGTGTATTTTGCGCGGCTCTCTTCCTTCATGCACAACATCATGTCATCCTTCCTTAAGGAACATGGCACAACAGCCGCTACAGCATACAGGTCAAAAGAATTCAAGAGATATTACTGTCACAAAGGGATCTATGGAAAGGACAAAGGAAGCGAGGACAAAACGCCGAACTCTAATCTTGGTGTCAAAATGAAACTACTCTTTGAGGTATCCCTGTTTCAAATTGTAACTTATCACAATTTGCGTGGCATCTTGGGGCGAGGATACACCCAAACTATGCCCATAATTCTGCCAGTTTCCATGTGATTCCAGTGGTGATTCCTATTGACGGATCACGAACTGCGAGATTTCTTAGCTTCGTTGGATCTTGGGACCCAGATCACAAGAAAACAACATGAACATACACTCCCTGAAACCAACAGTGTGCCTCTGAAAATGGATGATTGGAAGACTAGTTTCCTTTTGGAAAGGCCCATTTTCAAGGGCAAGCTGCTAGTTTCAGGGAGGGTAGACTTAGAATCAAAATATGCGAAGGGACAATACTCCACCGAACTCTCATCTTAGAATCATAGTGCTAGTCTTCCAGGGTCCAGTCTGAAACAATTATATACACCCCCGAAGTTTAACATAGCCTCTGAAAAATGATGGTTTGAAGACTACTTTCCTTTTGGGATGACTTATTTTCAGGGGCTATGTTAAACTTCCAGCGGGTAATTGATATTTATTATATATTTCTATACAAGATTGTCATTGCTAGATATCAATCCCAAAGTGCGGGTGATTCTCTTTTACAAGAAAAATCTGGCTCATCATCACACGAAATAGGAACAAATTGTCAATTACCGGCATGATCTGAGCAATCAAGGTGCACCAACTAGAAATCCACGATGCTCAAGTCTAGCTGACATGATCAACGTCACTGAGGTTACCCAGCGAAAGGCCGTCGAACTGGACCGAATCACTCGTGTATCCGTCGAGTTGCTCCATCTCTTCAGCCATTTCTTGCTTCACACTGCGTTTCTCCTCCGCTGTCATGGTGCCTTTACCACGGCCTTGTTCATAGACCTGGGTGAATGTGGCTGCCGGCAGTGATGATAAGTATTCTGTTGTTTCATAGCAAGGCTTTCTGCTAAGATGATGACGAAAATGGAGTTTTTGAAAACCTTTACCTTCACAACAAACCATTGCTGTTTCCACGGTAGTGACAGCAAGGTGTATTGCCTTTTTGGGATGTTTTCTTTTTGGGAAAGTCTATCTCTTCTGGGAGGCGGTTGTTGTCGAACAGTATTCTTCGGTCACCCCCACAGTGGTATTGGGAGTATATAGTACTTCCAATATTATATAGCAGTAGGACTAGAGTCATAGTTGTGTGTCGGAGGGGGGGCCTGTACCGTGAGGAAAACCAGGAGCGTGCAACGTGCACGCGTCTATGTGATCTAGCTATTGCAAAAATAGGCTCTTCAAACAGTTGCATCATCTCTAAAGATAGCTGTTGATGGTTCAGAAATCTGGCGATCACCACCTGGACCTTGTAAATAATGGGAGTTCAACTACCTTTCGCTCTCAGCATATCTCCTAACTCCGCGGTTTTTTCGGGGGCCCACCCAACCATTTCCCATGTGATTCGGGTTGGTTCCCCGACGCTCATAAAGTCTTCGCAGGTCGCAGTACTGTCGTCCTTTTCCAGGTCGACCGGGCGAAAAGGTAAGAAAGAACCCGCATTTAAATGGCCGAAAATAAATGGATGACTGGGGTGAAAGAACCCTACTTAGAGGAGTTATAACTCCTTTTGCAACTGGTAGGGGCCCACTACAAGTATGTAATTATTTCTTTGTGAATTGTTCAAACATGCTTATCTTTGCATCTACCTGTCTGTCTGTATTCGTTGTTTTTGTTTCTAAACTATTGTATGATTTTAAGAAAAGCAATATAAAATGCTAGGTCGTGTCGTTCCACATGACCTTCGGCCAAAAAGTATGCGTATAATTGCAGTTAGTACATTGGCAAATAAATGTTACTCTTTGCAATACTGCTAGTGACCGCAATTCGAAAAAACAAAAACACCATGGATTGGTGTACAACGGTGATTGGTAACACCTGTTTGGACCATCCTGCGGTTGCATTTCATGGCGTTGAACGACAATCCCAAAGAAATCGAACTAAACACACTGAAGTTTCTGACATATATATATATATATATCACCAGAAAATGTGGCAGTTTCAAGCCGATTGTGAGCACTATAGACAATATATGACTCTGGACTATATTACACATGGATTGTTGGGGGTATGAAGCTGAAATAATCAGTTTTGCAAATAGCTTAAACAAATCTAATGTTCATTTCAAGTACCCAACAGAGCCTACTAAAATGACAAATAGGAAACAACCAGCCACCAACAAGTGACCGAACAAAATAACAAAACAGAAAAGTCGAAATGCACATAAATTAAACAAACAAGAATTGAACACAAACAAACAACCACCTGATCAGCAATCAGCTCAGTCGCACCGTGGTTGTCTTGTAATCCTGATACCCAAGCTCCCCCAAAGCTATCCTTCTTGGCACTATTGCAAGACTTGAGTGCATCCTTGGCCGCGTCCTGTCGTTTTTTCCGAGGGAATCGGCCCAGGGATCGGACTCAGTTTTGGAGAGACACTCCGTGCCAACAGGTACAAGTAGAAGTTTGGCGACCAACAAAAACATATCTTTATGGTCTTTATGTGACACTGATCACATGTCTTGGGTGGCCAAAAGAGAAGCAACCTTGCACAAGAACAGTTTACTAAATATATAAAACACACATGCAGTGCCTGTGTTGAGATTCTTCCTGAAACTAAGGCCCTATTGCTGCCAGCAGCGCTGCCAGCACATATACTGCTCCATCAGCGGGTGAAAATGTGCAGTTTACTTCGAATTCAAAATCAAATTTCAGGTCATCTGAAACCAGGATTCCCAAATCAAATTCAAGGTATTTTGCCATAATATCTCCCATTTCCCAGCAAATTCATATGCATATGAACGAAAAATATCATCAAATATAATGTTCAACAATGCCAAGCATACCCTAGGGATCCAATCATGTTTCTGAGAATGGTGATGGAACCTAAATACTATGTTGAGGAGGTCATTGGACACCCTAATCATCATCTGAGAATATGACGATCGATGCCTAGGTATATACCTACCATCATATGGATGTTTCCAAAAATAGTGGTACCCCCAAATCATCTATTTTAATATGATTTTCCATTATAAACCATCCATTTTGGGGTACCTCTATTTTTGGAAACATCCATATATACCTGCCATCAATATACATCCTCCGGCACCCAAAAATTTCCTGTGTCTTCCATCGGTTGTTTTTTTTCTCGTCTGAGTTTTTCCGGCACCTTGGAGCCGTCCTTGTTCAAACGTTCCAACTCCATATCCTCAGGGTTTGTTACGATGACCTACATGGATGGTTGGTTGATTTGTTAGTTGGGTAGGTTTAGTAGGTCGGTAAATTATACCTAAAAACATGGGAGTCACGTCATGGAATATCCTGTAAAATCTGGATATAAACATAGATATGTTGCGCAACTGAACGGATCGTTTGTCCCCTAATCTTAAAGCATCAGTATGATGAGTCTGCTTTCTTTCAAACAGATGTGAAAATTTGGAGGTGTGGAAGGTTGATCAGTACATGTAAGTGAAGCACTAAAATGCACCAACCAGTTCTGTTTGTTGTATGTTTTTTTGCACGTAACTACACACTCTGCACATACATGTTATATCATGTTAGAATATATGGGTTTCAAAAATCCCAGTGGAGATCGTGCTAAGGAAAGAATTCAGTCCCGTCATTATCCATAAAGTCGTAGGTAAATGTACTTCATTAACACATGAGATGTTAGCCATAATATGTAGCAATGTAGCTAGAAGCCACACAACCCATTACATGAAAGAAAAAACATCATAATATGTTTGAACATTGAAAATCCATGACTAGGTGGTTGAACCAACCCATTTGAAAAAATATGAGTCAAATTGGAAATCTTCCCCCAAGTAGGGGTGAAAATAAAAAATTATTTGAAACCACATGCATGGGTTCAACAAACCTTTCCCGAAATACTGGCCATGGTTTATTAAATTGGAGTCCAAACATACGGTCATCATCTGAGATGGGGATAATCCCATTTGAAACCACCACCCAGATGAGCATTTCACCTACTTTTGTTCCGGGAAAACCTCCACGACTTTCACATCTGGCACCAAGCATCTGTCAACTCCTCAGGACGTCGTCCCATGGATTCAGCAGCCTTCTCACGCAAGCGTTCCATGCAAGTCTCACGGGACCTGCAAGGTTGGGGAAGGAATTTTTTCATGGTTCATTCCAAGGTGGATGGGTGGATGTTGGATAGGGACTCCAAACATGAATGGAATCAAAGAGATTTCCATAAGGGAAGTCAAAGCTTCATGCTTTTTAGTGCGAGATTTGCTCAAAGAATCAGCTTTTTTAGAGGGAAATCGCATGGCATCTCACACGATGTGCTGAAGTACGAGATATTTTCTCAAACATGATTCAGAATCACCTGTTTTTAGAGGGAAATTGGATATTTCATCTCTCGCGTCGAGCGGTAAACAATAGTCGAGGTTTATCGTGCTGCCAGAAAACACAGAAGAAAAGGCTAGAAAGAAAAATTGAATCTATACCGGTTGGTGGTTGAGTTTCACCCCATCTGAAAAATATGCGCAAGTCAAATTGGCAGATCTATTGCCCAGCAAAATTTGCTGCGCAGCAAAAGCATAACGCATCCTAACATGTGAGGGACACTCGCACACGTATCAGAAAGGTATGGTCCCATAGATGTGCTTTTTTCTTTTTACTTCGCTCCTCATGTAGATACCTGCGAAAACTTTCATATTGTTGGGCAAAAACCAAAGAAATCATTCGCTCGTCATATGTGCATTGTGTAAATATTCATACTTATAACTCTTCAACAACCTGCACAAACCCTACGACAACGGCAAATATCATATCCAAACTAGTTTTCCTTGACTTTTTTTGCTCATCCTAAGCAGATTCCAACACAGACTAAGTTCGTTTTCTCTCCAGCCGTTTTTCGGCATTGAGACGACCACCTTTGGACCCCTTTCGTGCCCATGGTCCAAATGAAGTTTTTAAACCTCCAAAAATATGGGTTTAATAAGTTATAACCCCTAAAAATGAAGGTTATTAACGTTCCCATACCATGTATATATACACATCATATCTCTTCCATCTGAATTTGTTGCCGAGACACTCGGTGCAATCCTTTGTGACATCTTTTGCAGCCGATTTTCCAGCGTCCTTCAGGGCCAACCTTGAGAACAACGAAACGAGGTTCACAGAGCGATGAACATTTAGATACCACCCCCCGAAGTAACATGGAAGCATAACTATAGGTGGTGGTTGAACCAACCCCTCTGAAAAATATTAGTCAAATTGGATCATTTCCCCAGGGATCGGGATGAAAATGAAAAATAATTGAAACCACCACCTAGCTGTTCTATTTTTCAACATTCAGAGTACCTAATGTGGATGTGAGTTCCTGTCGTTGGGGCCGGAACTAAACTCTTGCAAATTACATCAAATTTCGATTGCTGAGAACAGCCCTATAATCAACGGGCATCAGGCAAAGGAAAAAAATGGAACCGCACAATGGATAATCGTGCATATTACATGTCGCAGGTTGTTTTCCTACCCAAATGAAAAGTTGTTTTAGTTTCAAATAAACGGTAGAGACTGGTTTGGGGTCTGATCTTGTGGGCTTTTCAAGACACCTGCCGAAGGGGTTATTTGCACTGAAGTGCTTAAAGGATCTGTTTTCGAAAGGGCAGCCAAAAGAAATCCAAGCTTGATTTTAGCATTGCGAATGTGTATACGCACTTTTTGGGGGGACAGCAGAAAGTGAAACCTATGGGCTACCAAGTCGCGGCCCTTGGACCCCTTTCGTGCCCATGGTCCAGATGAAGGTTTTAAACCTCCAAAAATATGGGTTTAATAAGTTATAGGCCCCTCAAAATGAAGGTTATGGGTTCCCATGGGGAAGTGTATGAAACTTGGCAAATGGTTGCGGTTAAGACAAGCAATTGAAACATGATAAAACTATCCCCAACTGCATGGAAGGCAAATGGTACATTAATCCATTGTGTTGGAAAATCACCGTTTATTTATGGATGGCACAACTTACAAAAATCAACAAAAATCAGCAGTTGCGATTCCACCCTTGCGCGATTTTTGAGTACTATACCCTCTGATAAACTAACATAGCTGGCTGGAATATCCCCATCTTTAATAGGAAATGCGTCTTCAAAGGGTCCATTTTCCATTGCCATGTTAGTTTACTGGAGGGTAAACCTTTAGGCTTGAAGTGTTCAACGTGTCAACAGAAACCACCAGGATACTTCTTGTCTCCTTTGCTGTGACTGGTCTTGTTGTCTGCTTTGCCTCAATGACTCAAGGTGAAGTTTCCGTTCCCAGGTTTTTTATGGAAATGGGGGGTGTTCTAAGAAAGTTGGAACGACGTGGGCAAATACACAAACATCCAAACATTGTAGCAAGGGTCGTTTCTTTGCAACCGTTCAATTAAATGGGTGTTTCCAAAAATAGGGGTACCCCAAAATGGATGATTTATAATGGAACACCCTATCAAAATGGATGATTTGGGGGGAAAACCCACTATTTCGGAAACATCCAAATTGTTTCCTTGGTAGCAACCACAAGAAACACATCAATTTTGTCACAAAGTTCTGGGAAATTCTGCCACAGCCAACCCAGATGCGCTATCTAGCAGCTCAGGATAGAAGCTACTTTTAGGCTACAACAAATATAATGCTCCAATATATCAGAATATCCTCATCCAAAACATGTATTGTGTATAGACATATGAAAAAATACGTTGACAAATATGTCTACACATATCAATCTTTTGTGTATATATGATATATATATGATATATATATGATATATATGATATATATATATATGATATATATATATGATATATATATATATATATATATGATATATATATATATATATGATATATATATATATATGATATATATATATGATATATATATATGATATATATATATATGATATATATATTTTATATATATATATATGATATATATATTTTATATATATATATATATGATATATATATATGATATATATATTTTATATATATATACAAATATATTGACCATGACTATCTTGTCCAACATGTGAAAAAACAAACTTCCCTATACCTTGGATGATTCACAATCACAACCCCCATCCAGGATCAAGGTGTGATGGCTGGTTGTTTGCTGGAGGCAAACTGGCTGATTCTTTGTCGTTTGAAACCGAGATATCCGTGCGAAAAAAGGCTTCCAACAAACTGCCAGTTACGGGGGTTTCCAAAAATAGTGGTACCCCAAAATGGGTGGTGAAAATAATGGAAAACTCTATAAAATGGATGATTTGGGGGTACCCCTATTTTCGGAAACATCCGAATCTTATTCAACTTGAATGATCTTTTGTTCTATCTGCTCTATAATTCCAGAACATGATGATCCAACTGCATCAAGCGGTTTCAAAGAAAATTCTGGAAAGTCTAGTCACAGCAATCAACCCTGTACATCTGCGTACAACGGATATTTCTTCATACTTTTCCGTTTCTAGTTGGCATCCTCAAACATTCTGTACACAAAAAATGTACTTCAAATTTCAAAACCTTCCCTAAATTGTTGAGGATAAAAACCTTAAACAAAACCCAACATTTGAATCTCCAAGTTGTTCATCCCTTGAAGTTCATCCGGCACCAACCCACGGTTCACCGAAACAGGGATTTCGCCGAGGCACTGAGCATTTCACCGGCCAAAGTTTCACGACAGCTCATGATCGCAGCCTCATCCTCTCCAGCAGTCCTTGGGTGTAAAAAAAAAGATGTACCTGGAACCCAAATGAGCCACGAAAAAAACCCTTATGACTTTTCATTATACTGGTTGGTTAATAAGGATCCTTATAATCGTTTATTATAATCCCTATATAACTTGGTAGTATAATCCCCTATATAACCTAACCAAACCAGGGTTTTTTTCATTGCTCAAATGGGGCCCCTTGTTTTGATTGGATGGAAAAGGCCTTGTTTTGGGAGGTCGACCTTGAAAATAGAGGTCATTTGGGTTCCAGGTATGTGTATATGTAATATGTATATGTATATACCTTGAGGTAAGTGGGATATGAATGGGATGAGAAATCACAGCCACGCTTGCCAAACTTGAGAAAGCTAAGATTTATAATCAACGAATCCTTTTCATGTGATAATCCTGGAGTGATGACTGCCATATTGGCATTGTGGCATTGTCAAATGACGGCTTTGATCGCTTTGAGGATTGGCAGCGAACCCAGCATCTTAAACCGTTGAGGCATTGTTCACTACCATCATTCACTGTCATTAAGTTACATTTTTGGAAAAGTTTAGGAATCTACATGACCAGCCCTTGAGTTGTTCTTTATTTAGACAGAACCACTCTCAACTGACCTTTAATTCAAATTGAGCCGCTGGTTTTGGAGGATTCTTACCTTTTGCCATTTGCCATGTTTTATTCTTGGCACAATATATTTCCACAAGACTGAAGTTAATTTTTTTGCTGAGATTGATGGCCAAACATCCTCCATGATCAAGGCCACAAATAGTTATTACGGTATATGGATGTTTCCGAAAATAGGGGTACCCCAAAATGGATGGTTTATAATGGAAAACCCCATTAAAATGGATGATTTGGGGGTACCATTTTTTTCGGAAACACCCATATATACACACCATGAGATCAAATGCATCAACTGGTGTCACGTGCATCCATTCAGAGTTCGAATTTTCCCCGCCCCAAAGGCCGGAGGATGAGGTCGACCACCTTTTTCGACCGTCGGGCAATTTTTGGTGACTTTGGAGAAATCCAATTTGAAGAAAACATAGTGAAATAATGTATATTCTGTGCTGAGTTACACCCCTGAAAACTAAGATGACATTGGAAAATCCACATGTTCAATAGGAAATAAGAATCTTCAAATAGTGGATTTGTCTTTGTCATGTTAGCTATTCTGTGTTGAGTTACTATATTTGTCAAACACCCCAAAACCAAACATGCCCTTTCTGTTCCGAGCGACTTCATACACGCTTGCATGGATTTAGCCAAGTCATCCTTCATGGCATCGTCCAACCTTGAAGGGCTAGGGTATGGCTGGCATCCTTCTTAGGTCCAGGGTTGTAGGGGCCCACCCAAACATATCCTATATGATTCGGGTTGGTTCACCCTATAAGTAGCCTGTCGACATGTGCAGCTAAGCATGTAAGCAGCTGTAACTTCTTTGCAGGTCTATCTACTCATATCCAACTAGAAAGGAAGGTTAGGCTATGCTTCTGGCCCTTAACTTCCTTGGTTCTGGCAGAGTAAGGTGGTAGACATGACCCTGAGATGGTCTCCCGACTTGGAAAGCTACACCCCAAAAATGCGGTGGCAGTTCGTGGAGACCCGGCAATCAGGAACTGAAATTTCACCACTCTTGGGTTATATAACCATGATTCATGATGCCTTTTCCCAAAGGATCCAAGTTTGGTATATTTACCTATACGCTTACTAACCATAAAAATCAACCATCCATGTAGGTAAATGATACAATCGTCCCATGGATCCCATGGGTTTTGACGTGAATAAACATTGAGGTACTCATGCCAACTTGTATCTGAATGAAAGTCCTCAGAGTGTGAACGAACTACCTCTAATCGCTTTCTGTGTTTTGGGGGAAGCAGAAAAGAATCAAAAGACTGTTTGAAATATGATGATTGATGATACGTGTATAATCTGCACATTGTTATTTAGAAAACCAGTATTATGAAACTAAAAAGATAACTCTGGTTGGTGGTTTCAACCCAGTTGAAAAATATGCTCGTCAAATTGGAAATCTTCCTCAATTTTCGGGGTGAACATAAAAAAATATTTGAGTTGCCACCACCTAGGTTCAATATATATGTTGTTTCCTTTGCTCCGTGGGTTCGGTGTGGTGATTTTTTACTTTGCATCGTCCCAAAACTGGGATCCTCCCGGCTTTCTTTTCACCATGTCGTCGCTGAAGTCCTGTGCGCACTCGCTGAAAAGGCTCTGCATGGTCTCGAAACGTCAAGGTGTGTGATCGTGCATCAACCAACTTGCAACAAAACTTGCCAGATCTAACACGAGTTGGTGGATTCAACCCATTTAACCATTACCTAGTAACAAAAGAAAGCTGAAAAAGTCTGAGACAAACGGAAATTACCCCATCACTGTGTTTCTTCAACTATCACCTCCCACACTGACTAAATCAGGTTTGAGGATCGAGATCAGGTAAGGTAACACTTATCGACCATGACTGTAGCACATGAGATGACGAGAATGGTGATTTTTCTGAAGCATCCCATACTCCCCACCCATCATCACCACACCATATTCATACATAATGTCCATCTAAACGTCTATACTCGGAGAAGGTGTATTCGAACACATAATCAATCACCCTTCATTTATTTCATTACATCGTATTTTACTCTTATCTGAACCAAAAAAAGGACATAAATTTTGTATATATCTAGAGAAAGCTATAGATAGATTTATATGATTTATGGATAGAATCATCATTCCTCATCTTCACTGTTTATACCCTTCAAATCAGACATCTTTTTCCACGCATTTTTTCGTTGTTGTCAAAAATGGTGATCCTCCTCCCACTCCACCACCCATCCACACCGGGTCCCGACCTCACCGGTGGCCTCTCCCAGCTTGCCCTGGTCATCATGTAGAAAAGGAAACATGTAACGATGATATATTGAGGAGATCCTTCGTAGGAACTAAGGAATTTGCACCTGAAATTTTAGGGTGGGCCCCAAAAGGAAACCTTTTTTTTTTCCAACCATCCATTTTCAGGTGCGAAAATGTTAGTTTCAGGGAGGGTAACGATGATATATTTGGGGGAATCTGCTTGGTGGTTGAACCAACCCATCTGAAAAATATGAGTCAAAATGGATCATCTTCCCCAATTTTAGGGGTGAAAATAGAAAATCATTTCAATCCACCATATTGGGGAATCCTTTCAAGTAGGTCTATAAACCCATACGTAGTAAGGTTGATGACCATCCCCTGTTACATGGAAAGCAATGGGACTTTAAACCCGTAAAACATGAAATAACGCTCTGGAAACTCAACATTTTGAACCCAAAATTCATGGAGGTGGATGGTTCAAATGGTTTTCCTTTTCAATTGGGTATTTCTTAGGTTCAGAATGTTAACTTTCCGGTCCAGGGTGTAAAGTTATTTATATATTCGAAGTAAATACATAAATTAAATGAAATATGGATAAGATGTGAAAGATCGGGATGTAAAAAATATTGCTAAATGATAAATGCTCAGATTCACAAGTCACAACTTCACTGCAAGTTGTGATGCAGTGAGAAACAACGATTCACAAAACCATGTGAGCCACGAAAAAAAACAACTTATTGCGTTCCATTATACTGGTTGGTTTATAGGGATCCTTATATTGGCTTATTAAAATCCCCATATAATTGGGTAGTATAATCCCCTATACAGCCTAAACAACCAGGGTTTTTTTCGCAGGAGTTCGCAACCACTCGGGTAGCAGGACCATGACCCCCGTGTTGAGAGCCAAGCCCATAAACGAAAGGCAGCGGAAGACCACCAGATTCAAGGACTCTTAGTGTACATCAGGTTGAGCCACTGGAACTAGTTGTGCTCCAAACAAATGAATTCAACCGCCGTCGTCAATGTTTCGAATAAAAATGGAAAAGTCGTCATCAGCCCCGACCGAACCACACGACAAAATCTCGTATGAACGTGTCACCGACGTTACACCAAATGAAAATAACCCTCGTCATTCCCAATAAACGATTGATAAAACTGAAACTGTTGTTGAATTGAATGAAGAGTCAAGCGCCCCGTCTCAAGCGTAAAAGTTTCTCGTACGAAGCCCTCCTAGCTTTCGGTTCAAGATCACACACCTCACGCAAAAATGGCCGCTGCATTCCCAACACCGAAAAATCGTGCATGTCCTGAAAACTCGGAGAACATGTTGTCAAAAAACGTCTCAACTCGCCCATTGTATCCGTTGCACACGGTATGACAGGTCTTCTCAGAAAACCATTTTTCCTTTGAAAGAACTGACAATGCCACAAAGATGGAGGTTTACCTTTTGGCCCCCACGTCATCTTCACACCCAACAGCGTCTGAATTTGTCTGACACATCCTTCCAGAATAACAATCTGCGTAGCGATGTTCCGAAGTTTCAGTGGAAGCAACTGTGCTTGCTCAGAAGAAGGTGACACCCACTTGCTTACAATTGTGTGTTGTTCCACAAAAACTGGAATTTCACAACCGGTGCACACTCTGAAGTTAAAAAGCAATTCGACCCATGTAATGCCAAAATCAGTGTGGTTTTTGCAATATGGTTCTTCGCTTTGAAGCCATCGAATTGTTTTCAACCAAGAAAAAACTGCCCATCCAAAATGTGTTCCCCCTGAAATGGCTTGCAAAACTTCATCCGAAATCTGCACATCTTCACAAGTGACGTACATATCACCCGGATCCCATGATGACAAGTATGCAAAAGCGTCATGCACAAAATGATCAGCAGAGTGGTGTTGATTGTCTGCGGGATTATCTGCTGCAGTTGTGGGATATTCCCCACTTGTCCGACATGTTTTCTTAGGCATGAGATTAATCCTTGTCATATCAAGGTCAGAAAGATACTTATAAACCAATGCTAAATCATGTGAATGGTTTTCTTCCCACTCTCTAAGTCTTTCAATGGTTTGAAGCAATTCTGAATTCTCACGACAAAGAGCGGTCTTGGCTGCAGAGTCAGCTGCATTATTACCCAGGATGTGCCTAATCTTTTGGATATCGGCTTCAACTCTGTGGTCAGTATGTGCTTTGACCTTGTGCAAATGGTACTTGTTAGGGTTCCAGTATTGTTTTAAAGCAAGAATCAGGTCCTGATTATTAACTTTATGGAATGTACCTGAGGCAATATCAGCGAGAACATGATTGTGAAGGCTGTTGATTACATATTGTGCATCAGTGTATACTTCACATTCCTCTTCTGGAAAATGAGAGTGCATGGCCATTGCAACATTCACCACGGCTGCCAGTTCCGAACGCGGAACAGATTGTTTCCCCGGACAGAATGCAAGGGTGGATATGTGAAAGTTTCGCATGGTTGCTGAAATAGTCTCAGGATCATCAGCCAATGAAAAATTTTCCCCATTAAGGTCCTGAACGACAGCAAATGAAGAATGTCTAATAAAGGGTTGGTTTGCAAAATGCGCACTACCATCAGTGTAAAAGACAAACTTACTATCAGGTGATAATGATGGGGTAAATGGTAGTGGTAAGCTCCTGGATTCCAAAGCCAATTTACCATAAAGTTCATCACTATGTCTGTATGGCAAGGGAGCCCATGGCCAATTTTTGAATTTTTCCATCATTATGTGGATAGCTTCTTGATGCCGTAATCTGATTTCTGCCAATTCAGAACACTCAAAGACACGATGACTATGATGGTCGGGTTTATTACACAAAGGGCACAAACCACTGTTATTGGCATCCCAATGCTTTTTGACTTGCTCGGTTTGAAATGCACCAGTGATATGTTGTGCCACAAATTTTTGGCACGGGTCATCAAGTTTCGTGAAAACTTTTACGAGAATTCTTTTTGACAATGGCAAGTCTTCGTCAAAACCTTTTCGATGCAAGACTCTTTCATGAACTATGTCAGTCCACCAAAAATTACAAAAATCGGCAATCTCTTTGTTTGATGATTGAAACAAACGAAAAGGTTTAGCCCCCGGGACTTGGATAACCCCATCTGGCCCGGGTTTCCATCCAATGCGTCTGAGCATAACTGACAAAGAAGTGCCAGGTCCGTATGATTTCTTCCCTTGGAATGAGACTACACGATCCCAAAGAGCCACTGCAACGTCAGGGGAGATACCATAAAACCGTCGAAGGTTCCGTAGTGCCGTGGTTAAGACATACACATAAGGATCCTGCATTTTGGTGGTGAGAAAATGGCATGCAATATCACTAGAAGCATGTTTGGCACTAGAGACTACTGCACTTGTAATGCTCCTGCGGCAAGTTTTAAAGAAATTTTCACATGGTGAGCAAACCTCGGCAGCATAAAATGCACGTGGCAACAGTGCGACTTGTATTTTCAAATTTTTGCTGCATACTCAAATGCGAGAACTTTAGTTTGTGAAAACCGGCCATTGCAGCTTCAAATCGTTCTTTAAAAGGCCCGATACGTTTGGATCGAGTGTAGTTGATGCATGCCCCCAAGTCTTTGGCAACATCCAAAATTACAAGATCCAAGCCTGGCGGAAACTCATCGGAAATCGCATCCCACAATCTACGAACACATGTCGAGGAGACAAAAGCCCATGATTTCGAAAAATCAACCTGCAGCCTCAATTTATCAACGAAAGCCAACAAAAGACGGAAGCAACGGATGTTATCCCTAACAATTGGAGTGAGCCATGTCCAATTATCTGCGTAACAGTAGATTTTGACAGATGCCGAAGTAAATTGTTCCCAAAACATCCAGGAAATGGCCGTCATGGCCGCTACACTAAGGCAGTCTCCCTCAGGTACCCCGGTTGTGGCACAAAAGGGTTCATCAAGAAAATGATCAATTTGTACCCGTCTGGTGGCCTTAGCCAAACAGTTCATCCAAAACAAAATCAAGTTCCTAGGTGCGCCATAGTGTACCATGATGTGCATGACAGCACGACGAGGAACTAAGTTAAAGGCCTTTATCAGGTCCAACGTAAAGCCCGAATGTGGTAATTTGTCATGAAGATTCGTTTCCAATTGGGCTTGCTGTGCCATGCTGATATCCTGCACTCCAGTGCCCGGAATGCCTCCAGCAATTTCTTTAGGAATGTACTTTTTCCAATGGCTCAGAAGCTGCCGTGCAATGTGCCCAGTTATAAGTCTAAACAATACACCAAAAATCGTAATGGGTCGTCCATGTTGTATTTTATCTGGCTGCGACACTTTTGACAAAAGTACCGTCCTGGCTACCAAAAAATTTTTTGAGAGCCCACATGAAAGATACTGATTGACTAGGTTCGCAAGGTTCCGAAAAGCTGCTAAGGGGAGAATGTAAAGATCTTCAGGAGCAAAGCCGTCAGCCCCTGAAGCCTTCCCTTTTTTCATGCCTAAAGCAGTTTGTTTCCACATAGCCGGATCATACATGTCAATGTTACAAAGAGGCACATGTTGCGGCAGTTCATTCAACGAATCAATGACAGGTTGCCAAGAGTCATCTTGAAACTGCTCATCATACTTATCTCTAAGCCAATATTGACTCCAAAAATCACGAAAAGCACAAGATATTTCCTGAGGTGTACAGGCATGTGTTTTTTGCTGAAGGGTTCCAGCAACAGGCAAAGTGCCTTCCATAACCCGAATATCAAGAATGTTCTGGTGTATTTTAAGGATTTCAATTTGGCAGTCACCAAATGTGGCTGTTGTAAACAATCTCCAGGGTTGAAATTTGCGAACTTTGATTGACAAAGTACCTTTTGATGCTCGGAGGAGCACACCATGCGCTTCCCAAGTCACTGCAATGTCACGAAGTGGAGGATTCGATGGTTTCTGCAGATATTTATATGTGAAACGGCTAAAGCCTTGCGTCACATCAAGTTCAATTTTCAACTTAGTATTTTTGGCACGATTGTTGGATTCAATGTACGAATATGTCTGAGCATCAAGTTCTGTGATAGATCTTGCATTTTCAAGCCATTCTATATGCGGGAGTGATTCCGGCACATATTCAACAAGCTCAAAAGAAAGAAGCCATCGCTCCCATGATCTACCATACCCGGGTGCCGACCGAATTCGGTTCCATTCCAACAAAATATCATGCTGTCTATTGATGTCATGGCAATGGAAAGGTGTCTTTTTCAAGTTCAAAATCAAACTTTGCAATCTGCGTACCTGTTTGACCTTCTGCCTTGATCGAACTGTGAAGCTTTCCGAAGTAGGATTGAAATGACCTTTACATCCACCAGGAGGACTTCTAGCTGGTTCGAATTGCTTCTCTTGAAAATTACATCTACCCTTATGAGTATGAGGTAAGGATGTGTATGGCTGTCTGTTTGCATCTGACTCATGTTGATAAGCAATGGCCATAGATATTGCTTCTTCAACTTGCTGAGCCCAGTGTTGCAACGAAGCATCAAATTGTTCATCAGTTGAGGCTTGAGTGGAATTATTTTGATGAGAAATCTGGTTTTGGATAACTTTATCATAACACTCCGAAACGACAATGGGAGACAAATCGAATTCATGCCATGATCTCGGATTTTTCCACAAGTTACAGTAGACAATGCTCTCCGGTATGTTCAATTCAACAGTCAAAGGATCATGAAGATGAAAAGCATGATCACGTTCAACCCATGCATCACAAACGAATTGAGAAAACCACGGATGAAAAATGAAGGTATCATTAGAAGTTGTTTGTGCACAGGTTGGTGGTAGGGTTCGACCCCAACGTTGCTTGACATAATGGTTTATCTCAAAGAAACCTTCTTGCTCGTACGTCTTAAACGTCTCACAATTTCGTATGGGAAAATTGAAATCCCCGGCAATGACAATGGGAAGCTTGGTTTTAAGCCCTAATTCAAATGCATAAATCAACAAGGCCTCAGTAGATTTTTTGTAACCAGTATGGCCAGCGGCAAAACCATAAATAGAGCACGAAAAAATGTCTTGATTTCCAATCCTTAAGATGGAGAATGACATGCGCCCTGTTTCCCAAAACACGGGGTCAATAGGCTCCCGAAAAAAACGACACGGAACCTTTGAAAGAATCATAGAGCCATAGGCATCTCCCCTAAGAGATGGTCTTGCCACCACAGTATCCCTTCGAACACTACATGGTGCACTAAAAAAGGGGCGATATGAAAACTTCCTGACATCCTTCTCAAAAAACTTTTGGGCAACATCAGTCGCACTAGTTTCAGACACGAAATAAACATGTGATCCCATCTCAGCAAAATCATTCACTTTTCCATGGATGGCGGACGGATTGCATATGGTAAATCGTAGCTTCTTGTTGCTACCATCTGACTGCAAGTTGTGAGGCTGCATGACACTAGGCCCTGGGTTACAAGCTTCCCCCACTCGGCAAGATTTAAGAAAATCAAACTGGCCGAATGCACAATTCATCACAAAGACGATCCAAAGAATGCCAAGGATGAACCCTGTCGTCAATGGAAGGCTAAAAGATGACCCCATGCTTGATTGATTCCAAGGCTTGCAAAGGCAGCACAACAACATACAATCACAAAAGTTTGAGGCAAATCACAAGTCACGATCTTCCCCATCTCCTGTCTTGCGGGGAACTTTTTTGGCAGGACTGGTAATGGAGGTGTTCTGTTCCAGCATGGCTTTCAACTCACTGAAACCTGCTGCCATCTGTGAATCTTGCTTTGCAAGAGCGCTGGCCAAATTATCACTGAAGGACTGTGACATCATCTGAATGGACTTGTTCACCGTGGCTTCCATAGAATTGATACGGCCGTCCAAGCGTTTTGCCGCAGTCTGAGCTTCATTGTTGGTTTTCTTCAAATCAGCCTGCACATCGTGCAGAGCGGTCTTCATGGCTTGCAACTGATCATCATATGCCCGAAAACGAGCTTCAATCGGTGCTTCAATCGGCCTTGTGGGTGCAACAGCTGTGGTAGTCACGGTTTGACTTGGACCTGAAGCAGCACTACCAGTGTAAGAAGCCCAAGGGTCATTCCTCACAAATGGATCCACACCATGCTTGACTGGGCCGGTAGGCTTTGGTGCCGTGCCAGCTAAAACAACAGTTGGGCTTCGAGAGTTCTTCTCAATTGGCTTAATCAAAACCGAACGACCGTTAAAGGTACTGAAAGGGGCAGGAGGAGCAGCACAAGCGGCAACGAGCCATGTATCAGCAGCCAGTGACTTCAAAGCACGAGCATCCCAGCCTTGCTTACCAAGCCATGCCTTCAATTCATCATTTGTCACCCCTTTTGGTAACGGCTTCAATTTGAACAAAAGTGGCATATGTCGACGATCTGGCAACTGCTGACCAGGTCTCCACGCCTCAAAAGCACTTTTGAAATCCGTCTGAGACACTCTGATACCATAACCCTTTGTTGAACGAATGAGCCCCAAATAGAAGGAGCTATTGGCAGCTTTCAGCATGACTTCACTCTTCGGTTGGTTGAACCAAATAGCCAACCATTTTGGTTCATTCTCACTGTCATTGGTTCGAGGATGAAGGTAAATGGAATTTTCACCTGAAGATCGTAAAAGTCCAACGATCGAGGCATCAGGTGTTCGGAAAAAGAAACCGACGGTTGCAGCGTTCTCAGGTTGACACTGACTACCTTTAGAATCTTTCCAAAAACGATTCCATGGTGCACCGAGAAAGAAATCACTGTGGCCTTCCTTAGTCCATGCATTGGCAACAAACTTGACTGGGCCACGAACTACAGTTTGCCAGTCAGAAGGATTCCACTCATCACGCCACAAAGTCACAGAAACAACAGTGGACTTGGGCAAATCCACGTGCCCTGACTTCTCATCTTTAGCCGTGATAGCTTTCGACCCAATCTGGTGCAAACAACCGGACAAAATGACAGGCTGATCCTCAGAATTGAACGCAGGGAAAGTCAATTGAACAGTGCATGCAGTACGGTTGGAATCACCGCAACAGCCCAAGATCACAATGGCCAATTCATCACTAACCAAGTTCGATTTGCCGAGCCATTTAGCTCCTTCATCCAGATCCATCAAACAAATGCCTGAGTTCTGAAGAGAAAATTTCGACAGGATATTGGCAGGTGATTGATCCTCATTTCTGAAGAACCCTTCGGCTAAACGAAATTGGTGTGCACGAAGCTGCTTCTGCTTTGTCAAAGCTTTTTTTCGAACTGCCTGCTGCAGCTTAGTAGCTGCTCGGACATGAGCATCATGATTCGGTGGCATTTTCATTTTGACCCCACCGGCAAGATCATTCAACATGGCCATTGTCATCAAAGCATCATTCAAATCTAAGGCCTGGCAAACCCTAGTTGGACCCACAGCTTTAATCAAATCAGGACAAAAGGCATGAATGTCTTCCAAAGTAACTCCCTGAGAGATCAAGAAAGCACCAAGGCGATTTTTGGTGACGAGTACCAAATCTTCTTTGGAACCACCACCCCTCAAAGGAAAGATGAGATAGATCTTGATAGTGGATTTGGATTCGTCCCAAAGTTCTGCAAGTGTGCAATCAGAATAACGCCTTCTACCCGCAACAACAAAGCGAAGCTCAGTGAAAAACCGCACGGTTTCTGCAGCTTGGATCCAAGGCTCAGAGAAATCACCAAGTCGAGTGTCACAAAGCACATAACCTTCCCAAATGATGTCATTGCATAGCTTGACAGTGGCATGGACAAAGTGCGGTGCACGAAGTTCATTGTTCCACAGAGCTTTCTCTTCATCACAAAGGGCAGTCAAAGCAGGAGGGCAAGAGTGCCGGAACAGCCGAGTGGCAAGGAAAGTTTGCATGGAAGGAAAGTCCATAATCAAAGCACCAAATTTTGGTCGAATCATGATAACCACCCCAGGGTTCGGACTGAATTGAAGAGCTCGAGAACGGTCAAGAGACAAGTCAATCGTCCATCCAATGGCAGCAAGACATTCATCAATCTTAGATGCTCGAAAGAATTCCAAGATACGCACACCAGTAGCTATGGGAACGGTTTTGAACAGGAGTCGCATCACATTGCCTGTGATTTGGAATGCATCAAGGCATGGAGAGATTGCGATATCTGCCGGTGATCCGTCATGCACGAAACATACTTGAGGAATCCTGTCATGGAATGGGAGTACTCGACCTGCGCACGATGTCAAAACCACGTGGTTAATGACGAGTCTCGTCGAGCCAACCATGATATCAAAGCCATAAGATCTGGTAATCGCATGAGGTCTCCTTTTCACGATGAGCGGACAATGCTGATTAAGCAGCAAGACATTATCCGAATCAAAATCACCAATGTCTAAGTGAGAGATGTCGAGTTCAACTGGCAACGGAACTGTCTGGACTACTTCATCGTCCCATGAGCAAGGTGTGGCAAAAGACTTGACATGTTCGGTGGCAAGCCCAGCATGAATCATCTTGAATGCATCATCAGGACGAAAGTTCTCAGGCATAATGATCATTGACTTCCAATGGCCACACTCCAAAATCAACTTGACAAACTTGGGTGCAATCAATGGCTCAGGAATGGTTGATTCAGCATATCCTTTCCTTTGGATTTCAATACCAACAGGTGAGAACTTGCATTGGATCTTAGATGCCCGAAATGCATGTTGAAAAAACATCTGAAAGCACTCACTGACATCAGGAACGTTGGCAAGGCGACGCATGTACACCAACAAACCGTTGAAGAATGCAATCAGTGCGTGTGGTGTGGCTATTGCGTTCCCTAAGACACGAAAATGTGCACTCCGCTCTAATGGCAAGGTTATGTTGACGCAGCCCCCCATTAGTAAATAGGCTTCTGCAGCGACGAGGTATCGTGCTTCCAACCATGTGCGGTCACTAGACACTAAGGTGCCATAAAGCCCAGATGACGAAAGGATTGCTTGATCGAATTCTGCCTGAACAGAGTAAGCAGCCATGACCGTAGCGAAAATGTCCGCAGGGCCTCTCAATCTGTATGTCTCTAGATCCATTCTGGGTTTCTTTCCATCATGTGAGGAAGGAATCATTCTTGGATCTTGAAACGCTTTCATGTGTTCAGGTGGCACTTCTGCAAGGTGGCTCCATTCCGGAGTCAACTGCATGATGGCATCATATGATCCTAGTGTTGGATGATCTCTGGACGGCCATGCAGAAAGACGGCTGGAAATCAACTGCATGGTGGGTGCATCGTGCTCAACCATGTCACTAACCAACACGGCCAAATACCTAGAACGGTTCTGCGGAATCATGTCACTCAAATTCAATATTCCATCCCACAAGATGTCCCATCCATAAGCCTTGAAAAGACACTTGATGATCGACCAATGCGGGTGCTGTTGCAATGTGGCTACGTTCTCAAACAACACTGTGGAGCATCCTAGAACCTTTGCACGCCAAAGTGCTTCCGGGATGAGTTGACCATGATCTGAAAGGAGCCCTGTCTTGGCTGAATTCAGGTTTGGGTACGACCATGGAGGGCAAGGGGCACTAATACATGCAATGTCTGGTGATGTACGAGAAGCAAACGACATCCACCAACCCTCATAACAGTTTGCCTGAAAAAGAGGAGGCAACGGATTTTCACTCTTCGAATTTTGCATGTAGCCCTGACAAGCTTCATTGAATGATGTCACAATCCTCACATGTTTGAATGCAGATCGGAAAACCTGATTGGCAATTCCCTCATGATCCAAGCCGAAGCAAAAGTCCAAGGGGACATTCAATCTAGAAAGGATATTGGCAGCTTGACTCCACCCGCCAAAACCTTCGCTAAAAAATTCAGCGTATTTCAGATCTCCTTCACATTCAAATTTGGATTTGTCTTGTGGAAAAACACAAAACCCAGCTACTGTTGAAGCATCGACATATGGCGGTGAGCACCAATATTTGTAAAGGGCCCCGTGGATTTCAATGTCAACAGGCAAGGTGTCCTTCAACCACGTCTGAAAAAACCAGTCGTCAACCAGAAGTTTAGAAGTGGAAATCATCTCATGGTTCTTCTCACAACACCAAATAGGCACTTTCTTTTCACCCAGAGAGTCAACAGAAAATCCAGGTTGAAGTTCCATGTCCACCAAAATACCATATTGTGAATTCTGATATGTATCCAACAGTCTGGCATTACACGTGAACAGGCTAGGCACACACGGACATAACTCGCTAATAGGGTTTTTGGAAGCTACATGTTTGATTGCATGATCCCAACAGTCTTTCATAGAATTGGCCATGGCTAAATTCGCATCACAAGTAGATGACAAGATTCACCTCGTGAAGGTTTTGAGCCCAGAACTTACCAGGGTTTTTTTCATTGCTCATATATTGGCAGTGTGATGATGGGATACTTATTAAGAAACTATATCAGCCAACAGGTTCCTTTGGCCATAGGCCTACGTAAATGGGATGGCAAACATAGAGCCCCTTTTTTCGGTGGTTCAAAACAACACTAATTGCAAATCACACCCCCGAAATCAACGAATGTCATTTGGAAAGGGACCAGATACATATTCCAACCATCAATTTTCAAGGGATATGTTAGTTTTCGGGAGGGGACTGTTTTAGTCACCACTTGGCTGAACCTCAAACAGAATCCCTTAACACACCCAAACACCCTCAGATTTGAAAAAAAACAAAACGCAGCATCCTCCCGCCCTCATACTTTCCCTTTTTTCCACACCCAAACGACACAACCGTCCTTTCGGCGATGCTCGAAGGCCAGCAGTAAAGCACTATACCTCAAACGATCCCAACGATCCGAAATCCTGGAAGTCCAAGCAACGTGAATGGGTGTTTCCAAAAATAAAAAGGAAATCCCCAAATCATCCATTTTGATAGGGTTTTCCATAATAAACCATCCATTTTGGGGTACCCCGATTTTTGGAAACACCCATTGTTTTTAGTAGGGGTTGATAATTCATTTCATCAACAATTCCAGGGTATCCACTATCTTTTTAATGGCCTGAAAGACCTCCAGGGATGAAAAACTGGTTGTTTCATAAGGATCCTGGGATCATGGTGTATTATAAACCCTATATAATAGTGTAGGATTCCATCCCCTATATATCCTAAATCACCAGGTCTAGGTGTTTTCTTAGCTCAATTTGGGGGGGCAATGATGACGGAGAACTTGCCGTACACTGATGCTGCTTCACTAATGTCAAACACACAAGTTACATCCAACCTCTCGAAATGGTTGGATGTTGACATTCTCAACTTCACCCTCAACTATCCAGCAGGCTACACCATCTCATCTGACCTGTGAAAATGGATGAATTTGAGATACGATGAAACTTCCTTTTGGGGTTGTTTTAAAAACCTATTTTCAGGGGGAAAAAAACATGTTAGTTTCAGGGAAGGGTTAGTTAGTTGATTTTTATGAGATGCTCAATGTAGGCTAAATACACAATCGTCCCATATCAGAATCCGTCATAGGTTGGTGGGACCTGGGAGGTAAATATCTCTCGACGCCAAGCTGCGAAGTCTCGGAATCGTTCTCCACATCCTGGCGACGTGGCGGCGACTAATCAACCTAACACTCCCCCAAGGCACCTCCGCCACTAGAAATATATATATATATATGTATACCTGGAACCCAAATGACCTCTATTTTTGAAGGTCAACCCTCCAAAACAAGGCCTTTTCCAATCAAACCAAGGGTCATTTGGGTTCCAGGTATATATGTATATATATATATATAAGGGTTTAATATAAGGCCGTATTAAGGGAAACCAATGGTTAAGAAGCCCTTAATAATTAAGGCCTTATTTCTGGGGTGGGTACGTTGGGGAGGTTGGTTGACTATAGCCATCACATATATGCTCCTTGTATGAAAGATTTGCACCGTCGTGAAAGCACAGAGCTAGCCACTCCCAAGTTCCGTGGCGAAAAGTGAGGGGCTATGATAAATCAATACGTGGGAAGTTGTGCCATCTACTTTCCAGGTGGTATACGCCCCCAAAATTGAACATAGATACCAAAAAATAGCAATGTTTGAAAAGAGATACATCTTCCAAACCACAATTTTTGGTATCTATACGTTAGATTTCCAGGTGGTATCCCTACATTTGGCTTAAACTTACTAGTAAATGTGGGTGAATATTCCAGTCCCGTGGGAGCAGATGGGGTATATATTGAGGGACTCCAAGAAATCAACTGTTGAAAATATTTGAAAATCAAATCTAGGAATCTCGTAACTTAAAACTCCTGGTTTTTGGTGAAAGCTCTACCTGGAACGCCAAGGAACGTCCTATTTTTTGAGGCAACAAAATACCCCTAAAACCAGCAACTAGGCTGCCTTAAAAATAGGGCACTTGGCTTTCCAGGTAGAAACTTTTGTTTGAGTCTGAACTCATAGTTTGAAACCACCTAAAAATCTAAAATGCCGTCAATTGCCAATGCATTACCACCAACATTTTGCTCCCCGAATCAGCTTGACAGTGCAGCTTGACCACAAAACAACAGGAGACGTCGACGGTACGGTTTTTCAGGTTGTGCAGCAGGCAACATGCATGACTTTTTTTAGAAGGTACAAGGTGGGCCCCTACCAGTTAGAACTGGGCTTATAACTCCTATAACTAGGGTTATAAGAACAGTTAGCCATTTATAAGGCCATTTATAGGGGTTATAACTCCATTTATAAATGCTAGGGGCCCACCTTGTATCTGTTGTTTTTCTTTTCCGAGTTTCACCATTGTTACTACAGTAGTTGGTGGTTTAGTTTCAACCCATTTGAAAAATATGATATCGTCAAATTGGATCATGACGCCCCAAGTATGGGTGAAGTCTAAACAAATATTGGAAACCACCACGTAGTAAATCTATGTAAATCTTAAGGATGGGAATCATTTGGGTAAACCATTAAAAAACACACCTACGGCAACGACCATTTTTTTATGAAGAACCAAACCGCCTCCCTGCAGACTTGGGAACCATTCTCAACAAAAATATCCATGTTTATTAGGAGATACATCTTCAAATGGTGGATTTCCCATTGCTATGTTCGTTTACCAGAGGGTAATGGTTAATTGTTGGCCTGGGTTCGTTGGTTTGGATTCCGAACGGATCCCCGAAAATGATTGCGGGATTGCTACTTCCGGGGTACCTCTAGAATCCCAAACAAAACCGGGCCCCAAGCCCCAAACCAACCATTAACCATCAGTTATCAAACAACACTTTCGAAAACAAAAAAAATCCACCCCTAAGAATCATGGGATCCTCCTATGGAGGGACTTTGACCCTGTATAGCAGGGTTCTGGGATCTCCAAACCACCAGTAGTTTTGAGATCCCATGATTCTTAGGGCAGCTTCATAAATGACTATCGCTTCAAGCCTTGAAGTTTGACTTAACAAACAAAAAATCACCCCCCCCTTCGAAAAAAACAAACAAAAAACAGCGACTCTTGAAAAAACCTGTTGTTGTTTTTTGCTGTTTAGGTTCTTCCAAAACAGAAGTTGCTGCAACATGTTTGAATTTGTCACTGTGGGACTCACCCACCAAAACATCCATGCAAAAGTGCATCATTGGACCTTAGGATTTCAAACAGTTGTTCCTTAAATATTCCTGTATATAGATTGAGATTTAGTCACAACATCCCATAGGTTCCCTTTCCCTTTTTGGGATGCATGGAAAATGGTGCATTTACCTATACTTTTTTTGGTTGGTCTTATGTGGTCAATGCAGGAAATTATGCATTTTTTATGCTAATGTTACTTGGATTCCAACTGGTACCAAAAGTAGAGATACTGACCATTACTAAGCATGGCCCGGATGGCGAATCTATGAATCGTCGTGTTTCTTGTTTGTGTCGCACCCTTTTTGGGCACCCTTTTGTTTAAAAAAAAATAAGGAAATTCATTTTCTGAACGTAAAGTAAGTAGATGGCACAGTTTCCCTGAGGGTATATATTTTTGTTAACATATATTTAATTCATCGTTTGCTCCAGCGATGATTTTTTTGTGACGAGATTCATCACCAAGAATCTCAGTACAAGTAATACCTAAAATGGAGGGTTTCCTGAACCTTATTTACGGCTGGGAAACTTCGATAAGCCGTATCCAAATACAGCTTATATAGGTTTTTGGTTTGCTCCATTTTAGGTACTACTGAAATGTTTGTTCAAACAACCCTAAATAATCAACCCCATATACACCATGTATAGTGGGTATATTTTTTGTGTATATCTATCCCCTTTTAAAGGGCTCGGTCCAACAAGGGAAAGCCCTCCATCCCAAGAGTTTTCCCACCATTACCCCTACCATGACCCCCCAAAACCCAAACATGGAAAAATAAAGGCCTTGGCCACGTAAGACTAGGTGATTTACCATAAAAACATCTAAACGTGTACGTAGGTTTTGGAAGCCCAAAACATATGGAAAAACTGACCCGTCACCCGTCCTTGCGACTGCACAGTATATCCAAGGTATCGGGCGTCGAGGCCTTGCAGGTTCGAAGGGATTCGTTGGTTGATGTGTCTTTTAGATCTTTTAGGGTATTTTTGTCTGCCCCATCGATATTTGCCCTGGAAGTCCGACCACCATCCAACGACCACTTTTTATAGGTTGGGAACTACGAGTTTCAGCAGTGTTTTAAAAAGGGGTTCATCATCATCCAAAGTTTACCCTCTGGTAAGCGAACATAGCAATGGAAAAACCACCATTTTTAATAGGAGATACATCTTCAATCCGGGTCCATTTTTCATTGCTATGTTACATATTCGATTACCGGAGTGTAAGTCTCACAAGACTTGCGGATCCCCAATTCCCGTTGGAACATTTCATGACACCTTTTCACCAACAAATATCTCATAGATAGATTCCGCTGAACCCCAAGGAAACATGGCCCGACCAATGGGTGAAAAGGACACCTTTTACTCATCCTCACCCCAAAGAAAATGCTCAAACTTCCCTAAACCCAATCTAAACCGAACGTCAGAAAGGTTTTTTTTGCAAACTTGGACTTTCCAAAAATTTCCAGAATTTTGCGATTCTTTTAGACCCAAAGTTTTTTTCCTAGAAAAAATCCCAATAGAATTTTTTCCTCCCAACAAAAATCGGGAAAGCCTCAATGAGCACTTCAGCTGTGATGTAATTCTTGGCCACCAGGGACAAATGTAAGGGTGTCAAGTCACGCCAAAGCCATGGCTCCTCCGACTGTTTCAAGAAAATGACCCTCTGGAAAACTAACATAGCTGGCTGGATTATCCACATTTTTTTATAGGAAATACATCTTCAATCCGGGTCCATTTCCCATTGCCACGCCTGTTAGTTTACCGGAGTGTAACATGTTCAGACAAATGGGACCGTTTCAAAAGGACATTTCATCTTCCAATCATTAATTTTCAGGGGCTGTGTTAGTTTTCAGGGGATGATCACCACCATTTAGAAGTCATAAAAAGAGCCATTTGGAAGGGGTCCCACAACCCGATCCTTACGGGACGAAAACGGTCAGCATGGTTATTAACCACTTACAAGTGGGATGATTCAAAACATAGGATTCTCCTTCAACCCACCGGAAACAATGTTGTATCGTCAATTGGATCATCTCCCCAGGGATCAGGGTATGAATAGAACATGTATCAACCCACCACCTAGTAGGTTGGTTACAGTATATACAAGGGATTCCCATTTCAGGGGCGATGTCAGAATCCTTGCTAATTAAGGGCCCCCTAGTTTGAACACTGTATTTTGGGTACGATTGCTTTTCACTCACCCAAATATCATTGAAATTCGTGATTGGACTTCCACGGACACCCTTAAAAAATGCAACTGCATTTTTCAAAACAAGGTAAAACATCGTAAAACCACATGAAGCATGATAAAGCCACCTCTCCTTTCCGGACTCTTATCAATGTCCTTTCAACAATCAGAAGCTGAAATGAACTAGTTGGTGGTTTCAACCCATTTGCAAAACATTAGTCAAATTGGATCATTTCACTAGGTAAAGGGGGTAAACATCAAAAAATACATGAAACCACCAACTAGTCACCAGTCAACCATGACCACCAAAAAACTCACTGGTCCACTCACACTTCTGAGAATCCGCCGTCGGAAGATGAATTTGCCCAGCATCTTTCAACCCCAAACTTTGCGTTTCAATACTATCAGAACAGAATAAACACTGTTCTATCTGATACCCTAAGAATCATCTGATCTCAAGTGTCTGGTGGGTTTGGAGATCCCTCCCAACACCCTGCTATACAGGGTCAAAGTCCCTCCATAGGAGGATCCCATGATTCTTATAGGGTACTAAGAATTGACTGCAGAAACTTCTGCAAATCTCATTTTCCGTCCAACAAAAAACGGTAGTCTTTCATCCGATCGTTCCAGAATCTTGGTCTCTTTTTCTCACCCCAAAAAAAACCACGACATTTGGTCTCAACTCCCACCGATGTCTGCCCGGTCTCAACTTCCCGGTTTCGCCCTTGCGAAATTCACCGGAGGAAATCTTGCAGCGCAACAAACAAAATCCAAAAATCGCAAGCTAGTTGGTGGTTTCAACCCATTTGAAAAATATTAGTCAACATGGGAATCTTCGCCAAGTAGGGATGAAAATAAAACACAATTGAAACCACCACCTAGGACCTAGAAAGCGTGTAGTTAACTACAATTGGCTCTGTTAGCGCTTGTGGACAACTTCTTTACCTAATACCGATACCCATGAATGGGACGAACGATATATTTACCTGCAAGAATAGTTGATTTGTATGACATATCTTGTATAGGGGAACTCAACATGTCACATGTCTACACCCCCGAAGTTTAATATAGAACCTGAAAATTAAGGTTGGGAAGATGATTTTCCAGGGGTGTATTTTTCCAGATTCCATGGTTAAATTCCCAGGCTGTATATACAAACGAACTGCTTGTTTAAATGAATAACATACATCCACAACTCCAGCAAGCAATATATGTAATCTTTGCATGCTCACCGGAGATTCCAAAACCCTCCGCCCAAAAAACATTCGCGCTTCGGTTCCTTGTCGGGGTTCCCTTCCGATTCCATGGTGGCCCAAAGCTGCTGACAGGTCGCACCCAAAAGCTCCTACGAGTACCGTGAATTCATATGGCAGTCGTCATGCGGAACGGATACGGCTTCTGGATACGGGAAGTTTCCCCACCCCGGGTTTCTGTACAGGAAACTCCCTCCATTTTAGGTACTTACTAACCGAATCCTTGTGGGGTAACATTGGCGTTTCGCCGGGCGACCACCAAAGAACTACGCATAGCTATGTATTTTTGTGTAAACATTGGGTAGTACTGTTGATGGTTCAGAAATCCCAAACAACCACCGTTTGGATGTATAAAGTCTTGTAGAGAATGGGACAAACTACCTATCAACTGGTGCAGGAGTTCAACCATCAACAGTAGGTTGGATATTCTTTCAAAGTATCTTTTTGTGAACAACTTGTTGGATACTGAAATACCTGATGCAAAAAAAACTTGCTGGTATCCTAGTTTCAAAAAAACATATTGCTTTGAAACATACCTAATACAAACCACACAACTAAAGGATACACCTCAAGTTATTTGGAAATCTGCTCTAAGATCTAAATCTAAACAAACGCACTGATTAAAAAAATCCCTACGGTCTACGGGAAAAAAAACACCTCATTACCAAACAAATCACTTCAATGTGACTCCATCAACCGCATCATGTGAATCCCCTGAAAAATGTATCAAGATTGGATGGGTTTTTGTTACAGGGACCAAATGGTTGGTGTGCACAGGTTTTCACGAAATCTATCACATATAAATGACTGGGCTGATCACGATAATTGGAACCTTATCTAGTTGGTGGTTTCAACCCAATTGAAAAGTATTACTGTACGTAGTCAAATTGGACATCTTCCGCAAGTAGGGATGAAAGTAAAACATAATATTTGAAACCACCACCTAGTTATCAATGACCTCAAAATTCGTTATTTCATTCCCAAATTAATGACACACAACATTCTGTGGCACATGTAAAGACTTTTTAAGACCCAGTGTATCGACAAATCAAGTTGTTTATAATCATAGTCTCGATGGAAAAAAAAACTCCTGGACCACGTGGTATGTATAAAACCCTGTAAACAACTGGGGACACTGCCTATCACCTGTTGCAGGATTTCTTCCCATCGACCCTAGCATCGGTCGCCTTGAACTGCACACGTCTCTCGTTGGGGAAAAGAAAGGGAACATCGCCACTGCATTCGCTGACCAGTGCATGGGCAATCGCCTTGGATATCTGCAAACATGGGAGCAGTATATAAACAAAAACCTCGGTACATTCATTCTATACAAGCCAACTGGGATAGAAGGGATGTGATATATCTGTTTAATGGGGTATGGACCTATTGGAGATATGATATATATATATATATATGTGTTCTACAACATTTCCACTGACAGATTTCGAAGGGATCTTATGCACACCCACCTACGATACTTACCAATTAAACCAATTGGATGCTGCTGCTTGTACTTGTGTTTTTTTGTTTAAGTTAATTATGTGCTTTCTATCATGGGATTCATCACCATTAAACCACCTTTGGGGATAAATATTTTTACTTTTTCCAAGCATTTTAAGCACATCTAAGATTGAAAAGGAAAATCATGTGAACCAAACTTCCATTTTGGGCTCCAGGAATATATTTTATTTTTTTGTCAACCGCCATTTGCAGTCGCCAAAGCCTAATTTCTGAACATACGGGGCCTTTGAAAACGTTGGAAAATTCCAAGTATTTCACGCAACATGATCCATTACATCTCTAAGGATCCATGAGACGAACGGTACATTCACCTACATTTATCGTTGATCTTTATGGGAAATGGTAGGTTAAAGACCACCATACATATATTACATCCGTCATGGACATGAGTCCAACAAAAAATTGATGGATGATTTCACACTCATCCATCCTCGTGACACGTAGCGACATGCACGCAAGATAAATTTCAGAACCCACCCGCCGAGGTGTCACGCCGCAACTTTCGGGCCCCCCCCCCTATGGCGGCTATGGAAAATTCCACCTTCCAGAAAGTTCTTCCATGTTTTTCCTTGGTATATCTTAAATACCTTCATCTAGTTGGTGGTTTCAACCTATTTCAAAAATACTAGTCAACATGGGAATCTTCCCCAAATAGGGGTGAACATAAAAAATGTTTGAAACCACCACCCAGCTTCATGTTGTTCCAGCATCCCTGGACATTCAAGACATTTTTTTTGTTTTCTTTGAGGAAACCGAAAAAAAATACCCTTCAGCAAAAGATGTCGGCCAAACTTCCGGTCGGTCTCCCGGTCGAAGGTCGAGGTACGTTGAGGTCAAGCAAAGCGCAAAGATGAAGAGCGGTCAAACCTGGCGTTTTTCGGTGCTACGATGTCCAAGGCAATTTAGGATCAATGGTTACCCTGGGATTCCAACCACCATTAAAACAACAGGTGTTAATATAACCACCACTGCTTACCTAAGGGTTTTAATCATCGGAATTGGGTCAACCATTATTTTAATGGTGGTGGAAGCCCTGGGGTTAGTTTCAATGGGTTATCTCACCTACTTATAAATGGGATATATTGGGACTATAACCTATTTACTAACCATTTAGTAAATTCCTCTGACATCCAAGTGCTTGAAAGCCTACCTGGCGTCAGTGCCACCGTCTACCTGATGTATTAAAAAAACGCCTTGAAAATGAACGGTTGGAACCCCAAAGTCAACGGAGGTTGCTTGGAAGATGAGTTTCATTTTCAAAAAAAAGATTGCTTTTCAGGTTCCATCTCAAGTTTCTGGGGTGCTACACCCTTAGAAGATTAACATGGAACATAATCATGGAGGTTTTTTAGTTTTGGAAGATCATTTTCCTTTCCAAATGTGTGATTTGTAGATATTTGTAGGTTCCATCTTAATTTTCTGGGGTGGTAATATATATATATATAGTTGCTCATTTGCTCAGTTTATTTTTGCATGGAAAATGGGTCATCCTTCCTCGTTACATTTGCTCACGAAGCACGAGCCACCTACTGTTGATGCTTTCAGAATTCGGATGTGAAACCAGTTGAGATTCGTAGAAAATCCACACAGTATTTGCAACTTTTGGTGCAGTTTCATGCACTCCTGGTGGTTAGCCAGAGTTCGCAAGCATCAACAGTCTTGAAAACATGCTCTTGAAGTCAAATTGAATCATGTAGAACAGAAATATGGGGGTGGAATGCAACAAATACAACAGTTTTAAGTTTTAAGCAGTCAGCAGCCTGGAAATTGAACACACATATATTAACATGATACTGTGGATGGAAGAACGTGTGGCAGCTGTGATGGTTCTTCAACGAAAAAAAAATGTTTAAAAAAAAACATCCTCCCCCAACACCATCTATTTTCAGGTGCTATGGCTATGTTAGATATGTTAGCTTAAGGAAGTGTAAATACCACCAGTCCCATTCCCTACTAATTCTTGGCTCACCTTCTGAGAATGGTTTCATGGAACCTAAACACGTTGGGTTTCGGAGGTGATTGGGTCCACCCCTTCATCATCCTCTGACAAGGTGAGCCAGGATCCCTAAAAATTGACTGTCTGGATATCCTCGCTTCCGCGTTAAACCTGGACCATGGACAAACAAAAACAACGACGGAAAATCTCACACGCGTGCCTCGAAAACAGTTGTCGGTCACCGAGTAGTGCTTGGGCGACTGCGTCGTTCCGCCGGTGTGCCGAAGACGAAAGAAACCGAAAACATGGTAAACCTCTTTTGGGGGCTTTAAACTTTCATGTTTCATGGTTTGGGGGTCCAACGGATTTCGAAGGTATGGTTTATTTATGTTTATTTACCTGTTACATGAATAGTTGATTTTTCATGGTAAATGTAGCTAAATATGCCATTCCCATGGATCCTATGGGTTAGTAGCAGTTTAACTTTTTAGCAGGTTTCCTTGATACATCTAAATTCCAACTCAACTCAACCCTTTCGAAGGTCCTGAGAGAATACCAAAATTTTGCCAAGAAAGGGATGGTTCCAAATTCCTCACTTCCACTTCTGTAATACCTTTTCTATGTACCCAAATAGCTGATGGTTTCAACCCTCCCTGAAAAAATGTTTCCAAAAATAGAGGTACCCCCAAATCATCCATTCTAATAGGGTTTTCCATGATTTTCACCATCCATTTTGGGGTGTTTCCCACTATTTTCGGGTGAACCCCCATATAGCTGGAAGCTTCTTGGTTGCCTACCTTTTTGGAGTTGTGCACAGGCTGGGAGTTTTGCTCGGACCAATGAAAGTCCAAGTGCCCACATTGCTTTGGCCAAATGCTGATTCATAGATTTCACAATTGCGTGAAGTTTACTGAAGTTTCAAGGTTTGTCATCTTCCAAAAAATTCAGGGGCAGTTTTTGAAAGGGTGGCGTGCCGACAACCCAATAATATCCTGCCCTGATCTTCAAACCCTTGAAAACAACAGGCCTTTTCAGATCAAAACGAAGGTCCTTTATATAGTAGGGTATGCTATGTGATTGTATGTATGTATGTCTGTCTGTATATTTTACAAATAGAGGCATGTATATGTATACAGAAACATCACCATAAGTCATGTCTTGTTGTTTCCGGACGAAAACTCTCACCACAGCAACCGCCTTTCTCTAAATCCAACGAATCAAAAGGCGGCCTCCACGGCGATATGATCCAGTGATTGCAGCATGTCAGCACCAAGCCTCGCCCAAATTTTTCGGAAGGCTCTCATGGGCTGCACAACTCCTGGGCCAACCTAGCACCTAAATGAGAAAATGGATGAAAATGGTCATTTCTCCCACAGGGATTTTAACCAAAATTGCTGCAAATGGTGGTAGGATTTCAAGCATCTCCAAGATTTTTCTAAAAACTTAACATGGAGGGTTTTCGATGCACCCAAAAAAAGACCATGAAATATGCCCCATGACGAGTGATATCAAAACCTCACTCCCATGAACAAATTCTTGGCAATATATATGCACAGGAATTCCACTCACCAACAACCACGATATTTCACAACCCTGTTGCCAGGAATATCCAGTTCCATCCACTCCCCAACAAACCACAGCCATTTTCCGCCTCACCAACATCAATGCCACGTCTCCACGTCCATGGAGCAAAGCCAATGCCAAGGGTGTCAAACCACGCCAGGCCCACAGGATCTCATCACCCAAACCCTCCACCTGATCGCCAGGCTAAGATGGAGATTCAACACCAAGGGGCGTTTTTGCTATTTTTTGTCTGGGAAAATAATGACATGGAAAATAAACAAACTATAAACGTTTCAATTTTCAAGGGGTTGAAAAACCAGCTGGTATTTATGTATATATATATATAAATAATATAATACAAATAGGGTAAATTGGAATCTTTCACCGGACCCAGCTCTATTTGGGAAGGGAGATTCCCTTCCCTTACTAGGCACATCTTGTCAACATCAACTTCTTGACGGAAATTACATCTAAAATGGCACGCTGACACTGATTACATGCTCATTCCCATATGCTCCATGGGACGAACGGTATATTTAACTATAGTTACCCCTAAGGATCCATACCCCTCCCTAGAGTAGGATTGATGATCTCAATCCCATCCCCAGAATAGGAATATAGGGGAAATCCCTTTCTTAGGACGTATCTGGATCCTTAGGGTACATGAATAGTTGATTTTTATGGGATCAATGTAGGTAAATGTACCATGGACCCATGGGAATCCGTCATGGGGGGATTCACATATCATAATATACACACAGTTGTCATGCACTATCTTTGCAAATATTTGCTTCCAATAGTCCATGACTACCGCTTTTTTGGGGACTCAACAACCACCAGGTGATTCAAGCCGTGACCTTTGTATCCCCTAGCTGGAGGTTTGCTTGACCATTTAAAGGGTCCCGTTTTCACCATCCCGAAAAGGTCACAAACTCGCAGAATTGCCAGGTATGGTGTATTTACCTGCATTTTAAGCAGTTATAAGTAGGGTGAAATAACTCTCCCCCAGAAATCCAGGTTACTGTAATAAGGCCTTATTAAGGGAAACCAATGGTTCAATGGTGGATCTTTTTTTTGTGTATCAAATGTCTTTGGGAGCCATCATCTTCAAAAGGTCTGAAACATTGAACATCTTCATTCATCGATACGAATCGTTCATAAGTTAATATATGATCTTCATCTTTACCCCCCTGAAAACTAACAGACTGTTGATGGAAAACATCCTGCACCACGACTTAGATGTACAAAACCTTGTAAATAATGGGATAAACTACCTATCAACTGGTGCAGGATTTCTTCCATCAAAAGTATCTCTACGGCCTGAAACCAAACATATTTGCTGAAAATTGTCAGGGGACATGTGACAGTTTTTTGCGGGTACATGTTAAATTCTTTTTGCAACCATGTTTTGGGAAATTGGATCATTTCTCCAAGTAGGGGGGAAATTAAAGCATATTTGAAACCACCACCTAGTTTTGGATGATCGAACCCATGCCATGACGGATCTATGGTCATGGTATATTTACCTACTAATTTCCCATACAAAAATGACAAACATGTACCCTTCGTCCCATGGATCCGTCATGGGAAATGGAAAGGTGAAACCTCATAGTTATTCTTACAAAATGCGCAACCTCCAGAAGTTTGGCTGATGGAATTTTGAGTATCACCAGTTTATGGCAGGTAGTGCTATATTTTTTTAGACTTATTTCAATGACTTTGCCCACATACGAGTACCCTGGGAAGATACCCCAAACTTCCCCACAAAGAAATTCCGAAACATAAACAACGTTGGTGAAACGTCTATCTTCCAGGGGGCCCCTTATGGGTGAGATCTTTTTCACTTATATGCATCTTTAAGTCTGAAGGCCAAGGTTGAAAGGCCAGTTACACCTTCTCCCATCCCCAACTCCCAAGGCCAACAAAAAGTCACCTTCCAAGGCCAGAAAGGGGGCGTTATATCTGGCACCAGTGGCAGGGCCGGCAGTTGACCCACACGATTCACATCTTGGACGTCAATATACTTCTGCTCATAGAGAAAGTGCAGCATTTCCAAGGTTCCAGCACGCACACATAACATGAGAGGATCCTGAAACGATTTTTGAAAGGCGTTGAGGTGAAGACACAAGTAAGTGAGCCAGGGAAAACAAAAAACTCGGATATGGTTCAAGTATACTGATTGCCAAATATGAATGGTGGTCTTTAAAAACGCGCGATTTTTCACATGATGATCAAATCTTCAAATTCCTTCTGGGAAGATTCTGACCAAAACGGTCAACCCAATCTTTCCATTGGTTACTGGATGGTGGTTTCAAGTACACTGTGGTTAAAGTAGATGGCGCGGCACAACTCTCAAGTTCGGTGGCGAATAGTAAGGAGCCATGATAAAACAATTTATGATAAACCAACCTGGTTTTTAGGTGACCAAAACCTCTATTTTTCATGGTTCTTGGGGGCTCATGGTACCTTGTGACCTTTCGGTGTGTTTTTGGGGGTGAATTTTGGGAGTCCAAATACCGAACCTCCCATCCCAGTCTGGTTTTTTCCGGATACCCACCTGAGCCACGAAAAAAACAGCTGGATGTTTAGGGTATGTAGGGGATTCTACTACCCAAATATAAAGGGATTATTGACCGGGATTATAATAAACCATAATATATAAGATAAGGATCCCTCTTAAACAACCAGTTACCATTGGACCCCAAAACCCATGAAAAATGAAGGTTTTAAACCACCAATATATGGGTTATAAATGTTATAACACCCCTAAAAATGAAGGTTTTGGGTTCCCATGGTACAAACTACACAACTAAAGGATACACCTCAAGGCCCTTTTCAATCAAAACAAAGGTCATTTGGGTTATATATATATATATA
>DF239183.1:250360-283672 GCA_000507305.1 Breviolum minutum Mf 1.05b.01 | reverse complement strand
AAGGAATGTGAAAACAATGTATCCCGTCTTCGTGACTTATCAAGTGTGTGTGTGTGTGTGTGCGCGTGTGCTTCTCCCTTCTTGGGCCGACAACTAGCAAACAACAACAACGACGACAACGACAGTGACAAAAACAACAACACCAACACACAGCGTGACTGTTCAACAGAATCCATATTTTACAAAAACATCAGGCACATAAAAATCACGTATTTGGGACCGGAGACCATACAGAAGTGGGATTCATGCAGCTGATGTCCACTGGTCACCCTGGTTACTCGCGAAACAAGCCACCTTCATTCAAAGTTCAAGGAACCTTGCCTTTTGACGAGAAAAACCCACCTGCAACGGGGTAACATCTCAAAATTCAGGTCTCATCTATAGGAAAGAAAATTTGAAAAGGTCCTAATTTGGCCATGAAATCTATAGAACCACTAGATTTTGCTAAATGATAAGCTAGTATTGACACGCCCAGTGTGCGGATCGGCCGATCCGAATCAACTCACAGATCTCTTTCTGGGCCTCGCTGGAGAAACACCGTGCGCTGGCTCGCACGATGTGCCTCGAAGCGATTGCACCACTTGACATGCAGAATTCACAACTGGTCACATGTTTAAATGTGCATATAGTGAAATATAGTCACTATAAAAATAAGATACAGTACAGTAATAAGAATATCAGAGTCGGATTTCTTTACTCACCATAAGTTGTAGTGTAAAAAATTGTCAATCAGTTTGATCTGGGTGTGCGCAATTATCACATTGTTGATGGACACAAATTCTGCATGAGACTGCAATATATACAAATATTTTCTGTTTTCTTACAGCTTGAGTTTAATAGTTCTTTAGGTAGAGGATGGTATCCAGGTATATAATTCTGTAAGGACGATTTCTTTATCATCTCAACTGGTGGGATTTTCTTCATAAAAATGTAGGTCATACATTTGATCTTTGCCGCCGTGGCACTGTGCCCAGTCGTACATCGTTTGCATAGCCGAAACGGGCTGAACGCACCGCCGCGCTGCCATGGCGCTTCGTGGTTCTTCGGCTCTTCGACGACCACAAGCTGGCGCACCCCGCTACTTAAACAACGCGGAGTGGCCTATTATGGAGTTTGAAAGCGCAAATTTGAGCCACGGAAAACAATAAATATAGATGAGGGTGCCAAAAGCTAGGTGGTTGTTGTTGTTGTTGTTGTTGCTGGTGTTGTTGTTGTTGTTGTTGTTGTTGTTGTTGTTGTTGTTGTGCAATGGTAGGTTATCCACAAAAAGTAGGGATATGATTCATGATGATATAAAAAAATATATATATATTTATATATATCTAAATATATAAGACCTGAACGAATATGGTCCAAACCGCCTGACAACTCCTTGTCTTAAATCAAACATCTAGTGTCAAGAGTACAATGATTCTACTCATCATTACCCTCCCCAAAACTAACATTTCGCCCCTGAAAAATAGGCCGTTCCAAAACAAAAGTTGTATTCCACAATCATCCCAATTGCAGCTGCGAACTGTTAGTTTCAGGGAGAGTATGGATTCACCATCAGGTTCGACGCATGAACTGGTTTGCTTCCCAGCTTCTGGGGAAAAACTATGAACAACTCTTGGAAGTCTGGGAGCCAAACTGTACCCAAGGGGAGGGGGAGGAGTGGGAGTACCCTACAGTAAACAAACATGGCCATCCAAAATAACCCATTTTGATGGCATTTACTACGACAAATTATGATTTGTCACTATGTTAGCTTTGTGTGTAAATGCATTTCAGTGCTAAAGCCTTTTCCCTTCGTGTCATGTACCCCTAACATGGCAATGAAAACGCTGCCATTCCGTAGACATGTGTTATGTTACAGGTCAGCTTAATAAAAGGCCGGTTTCCACTGCAGAGTAAAACCAACTCGCCACCACTAACAACCAAACGCCTGGAAATATACGCCAACAACAGCTTAAAATCAAAGGCCAGTATCAGAAGTATAGACGTCTAAAACATACGATAAGGGGGTAGGGCTAGCCGCCTGAAATGCCACACTATAAATCATCAGTTAATGGACATCAAAAAAAAGTAGAAATGATATATATTTTTGCGTCCTTATGCAAAACCACAAGCAGGAGACCTAATGACAATAAAAGTGGACATGTGGAACATCTATACCATTGACAGCTGCCTTAACACTTTGGAGTTCCCAAACAGAGTCAATATACCTTGATAAACCTGGAGGACTTCGTTCTCCTCGAGTTCGCGATCAATCTGATTCCAATTTCGCTTGGATTTGTTGGAGGTCGGATATTCTGGCCTAGGTCGGTATTGAGAGAGGAAGGCGAAGGACTGGGAAGGAAGCACAGAATGCAGCTGGGTGAGGTCGACCCTCACCAAGCAAATTTCAAGTCAAGGAGAAGTTGCAATTGAAACCAAAACGGAAATCCTATCCTTCACAGGGATGCATCGGCATGCATCACGCTTTAACAAATGGAGCAGTGTTCAGAGTTCACTACCCTTGTTACATTTCATCATGCTGTTTGGTTCAAAGAAAATCCTTAGAAATAAACCTGATATATCTACATAGACAAATCTTAGGTTCCCCCCTGAGAAAAAACACAACAAAAACAAGTTTTAAGTGGCTCACATGTTTCTAACAAATCCCATAATCCCATGATCAACTCAAAGGCAGCTAGAAATCATTAGAAATCACCTGATTCCCTCAGGTTTGCCAAGATAATATAGTATACTTGGGAACAAAAACACTCCTTAGGATCAACTTACCCAAACATCCTAAGCGGTGGCTTGTCTTCTACCCAGCCATGCCATCGCCGCATCCCGAAGGGAGGCGGCACAAGCTAAATAACAAATAACTAGTTGGTGGTTCTAACCCATCTGAAATTTATATTAGTCAATGGGTTCATCATGTTCATCTTCCCCAAATTAAATGGGGAGCGAAAAATAATAAATGATTTGTAACAACCACCTAAATAACACTGAACCACCACGACGCCATGGATGGATAGGCTTGTGATTTGTACACTGTCCAAAACAATCAAAACATATACAGAAACAATCTGAGTCCGTTAGTCCTTAGTCCAAAAACAAACTTCAAAAAACTTCAAATTTCGACCATCTATTTTACCACTGGCCTGTTTTGGGTCGACGATGGTCGATGTGAAGGGCCAGTTGTTGTCCAAATATTCGCTTCATGATGGGTTAATACCGAAAAGATCCAAAAAACAACGAATCATTCCCCAAAGATTGCCCACACATGCCCGACAGTGACCATGCCCTAGTTCAAAAGTGACTTTTCAGAGAAGTGAGTGATTCCGGACTTCCAACATCACTGCATCTAAGGTGCCCGAAAAATCGACCCTTCCGAGACCCGCACTGATCAGGAGGGATTTCCAAAATCTCTTCCTTCCTGCGAGAAAATGCTGCAACTCTTGAAGATTCTTGAAGGAACATGGTGGAAACGTTTCGGCGGCCGACATGAGGAGAGTGTGGGAAAGAAAGCGTTTTCATGCAAATTGTTGTAAGGAAACTTCTTCCGAAAATTGCTAACAAGGCTTGGAACGTGGAACCTATGTTTAGTGGGCCGAGGAATCGTTCGGTCTGATTTTTTGAGAGATGCGACAAGTGAAGGCATGACAAGCGCAACTATTCAAGTCAAAAAAATAAAAACACCACAAAAACAAAACAACGATGACCCTTGGAGTACATCTTACACCATCTTACACCAACAATTGTTGCACCAAAAATACCAGCGTACATCATCGTTGGCACATCTTCCCCATAACCCGCCTTTCCAAATCTCTCCACTTGGTTTGCTTGATTTTTTTCTCAAGCACCACCTGAATACTGCTCTCTACCAACTCACAGGTCTTTGTGGAATGTTGTGACGAGCTTTTGGTTCTTGGTAAAGAAAAACCCTTAATGGTGAATGAAAAAGGGCGAAAAAGGACCCACTCTATGTTTGGTTGATTTGTGTTGGAAACAGTTAATGAAACATGGTGGATCATCATTGCTACCCTTGAATCTTGCAACGACGGATGGATAGTTGCAAGAATGCAATTAACCCTACTGTACTTGTGCTGGAAAAACAGATGCAACAATATCCGTTTCACTTCAGTATATGGGAAAGGTACCATGGTGGCAAACTTCAATCTCTGGCTGGGCTCAAGTGGTGAAAAAAATGGTGACATTTCAAGTGATGAGTTCGCTTACTTGGGGGATCATGGTTTAGTTTGTAACTTGCTTAAAGCACTGATTATGACCCCTGAACGCCCCGTAATTAAACCTTCCCGCCTGCATGGGATTCAAACCCAACTTCCTAAAACTTGCTGCGATCTCTACGGTGCATGATAAACAGTCAGCCAATCTGCTTCTAATAAATGGTGCTGGATGTCTTACGATTTCTTCCATCATAACCCTGCCTTATTCACCTGGTGTACCGCTTCCACTTCCATTGAACTTGCAAATGTTTTCCCCCAGTTTGAGGCACCTCCACTTTCACTTTGGACACCTGGTTCCATTGGAGGTTTCATCCCCCTTGGAAAAGTAACAAACTGGTAGTTGGATTGGGTACCATGGTGCAATGGCTGCACCCAATGGCTCTTCAGCCTAACTTTAGATGGATTAACTTCGCTAAAACATCACAGGTTATGATCAAAGTTCTGAATAATATTTAGGGCTCGTTAAACAACTACTTGCTATACGGCCCACTTCTGCTTACAAGGAGGGTTACAGAGGGTTACAACTAACTCAAACTAAGCCCATTGAAGATATAACCAGCCACATCTATCTTGCACTGGACTACCTGGGCCATCTAAGGGATTCCCCCCCCCCTCATTGCCGACCTTGTTTTCCGAGAAAGAATGGCTGAAAAGAAACGCTTATATTGGGATGCTCCCCCCGTCCCAGTAACAATCACCACCAGGATGGATGACATTGCATGTTAGGCTCCGGGAAGCCAACCTCAATCTTAACTTCCCGCTGAAAAATAGTAGTACCTTCAACGAACTATATATATATATTCCATCCGTTATATCATTGGACAAAAACCAAAAGAACATCATAACATCATCATTACCCCACATCCATCGTATTCCCTTAATGCCTCACAAACAAATGCAATAACCATGTAACCCGAATAACACCACGAAAACAAAGACATCAACTTCTATAGTAACTCAACCAAACCTCAACAAAATCAAACAAACAACTACAACAGTGTGGCAGGAAGAACTCCAAAAGAATACACATAATGTTGCAATATCTCAAATGAAGAGAAGATTAAGCAAGGATTTTTAAAGGTATGCAAGAACAAAAGACAACAGAAACAACAACAACAACAACAACAACAACAACAACAAGAACAACAACACAAACAAATCAAAACAGAGACAATCAGAAAGAAGATGCAAAGTAATGTCATAAAGGATATAGAGAACACAATAACCGAAATTAAACGAAACTGGAAAGCATAATATGAAACGATTTCACGAACGTGATTTTACGAAACATTCAAAATACTTTAAGTCTTTCAACGGGGACCTGCCCTTCGTTGCTCATCCCAATGTCTCTTCAGCCATCCTTATGTCGCCTTCGCCCTCATGGCCGTTTTGCCATTATCCTACCGACCTGGGATGTACAAAAACGCCTCATACATACTGGGATTCATGCCTCTGACATCACGGACACAGTCCCAACTGTGGAAAGAACTTTTCTTTTTACCAGCATATTCCAAAGGATCCTGACTCTCATGACCCAAACATACCTGATCCAAACTGTATGAGCCCTCATCACCCCAACCCCGCAGTTAAAAATAAAACATCTAGAAACCCACCAACATCAAACATCCCCTGTTTTTTTCGCAACCCCGAAACTTTTTGAAGGGCAAAACATTCTAGCAACCTGAACAAAAATGAACCCCACCTCCACCTTGGATCCACTAGGAAGAATCTCTTCCGCCAAGTCCTGGCGAATGGGCGTTTGGAAAAACACCCTGTTGTTACAAGCGGAAATCATGGGGGTCAAGAATAGTAGGAAAACCCATGATTTTTTTTTCTTAGACAAATGTTGTTTTTTTAAGAGGTTCCACTTGTTGATGGTTGATATCATGTACCAGTGGAATTTAGTATGAGCTGATTGCATGAATCATGAGGTCGTCTACCCTTTTCTGTTGCAAATCTTGTCCCGAAATGAGACTGGCCCCACACCACCACACAATTGGCTGAGAAATAGCAGCAAAGATCATTTTTGTATATTTTTGGAAGAATTGGAGCCAAATTTTCCATGAACCTGCACAAAAGCATTGTTCAGGATATACTACCATTTTTCGAGACGGACAAAATATATTCCATTAAGTGACCTCCAACAAGATGTCTTTTTCTTGATTTCTTGCATGTTCAAATAGAAAATATGCAATATACAACGATTTTCAGTCTTAGAACGTGTGTGTATATAAATAAAAACATCAACCTCAACGAGCTTGCCAGGGTGACATAAGGAAGCATTGTTTAAGATTGAAAAAACGGATCAATCACCTACCTGAACACAACACACAGGACTCACCCTTTAAACAAATCCAAGTCGTCGCAAAAAGGATGTACCGTTGGAAGTCAGTGAGTAACCGGTTTCTAATGATGATAAACTGCATGGGCATGGGAATAAAACCTCATTTGCTACGTTTCTGTGACTTCACCTGTAGGTGAAGTTGACATCCTGCGACTGTTATTCGATATAGCTCCAACGTTGGATCAGGACATCACTGTGACACAACCCTTATCACTCGCCCCGTAGATCTTCCAATACATATGGTGAAGCATCATCTTGGAAATGATTTTACCTTAGCAGCATCTTACAAAAGTTGCTGTTTAAACCTTGTGCTATACTGGCGGCTGAGCCACTCCTTTGACAGATTATGCTCATCAAATTGGATCATTTCCCCAGAACAATTGTGAAACCGAACAAATCCTCTGAAACCACCACGTACTTATATAAGTATGGGATATGGGATGGTGCGTAGGCAACCCTTTGTCATCCGCGCGGAATACTCTAGAAGGCCCGTATCATTCATCGTTTTGTACCGCAAAAACGGAGGTCGGAAGTCTTGTCTGCTACTGTTGCTGGTTCATGCTGGTTCAATGAAATTTCCGGCGAACAAGTTGACATGGATCATATCCCAATGCTTCATGGGTGTCATCATGATGTGCCTTTCATCTTCTTTTAGTGCAGCATTGGGTCCATTTTCGCACACCCATGCACCGCGAGCAAGCCATTTGGGACCATTTTTTAAATAGGGGTTTAAACTGCATTTTTGCTGCAACATATATTATGTATATAATCATATGTAGTCCTCAAAAGTCTAAAGATTGGCGATTGGCTGAGTGAGCCCCACACAATCTACATCACATGAATCTAGAAGCAACCCATTAAAGGTACATAGATAGTTCATTGGCTGTCACTTTGGATTGTTGATGTTGTTTAATCATGGCAGGATTTGCAGAACTTCTCTGAGGGTTTCCCACTTAATGGTCAATTGTTGGTTTACCTTGGGGTTTTTCATTATCGTTACAACTTCGACCACGAACCAAACATAGCTTGCGGTTTTCAGAATTTCACCATATTTCAATCCACCATTGACCATTGACACTTAATGTTTGTGTCAATCAAGTTCTCGTGCTTCACCTGAACACGTGGAAAACCTCCGAGGTCGTCTGGGTCCCCCGGACCAAATTCAACTGATATTCCTCCTCCGCAGCCCTCAGCGTTTCATGGTTTATGCTTTCTTCTGACCTTTGACCAACAAAAACGGAAAACCAGTGGAATATGGGGAAACCTGATGCAAACTCTACTATATTTTTTGACTGGTATAGATGATGGGTCAAATAAAGGATTTTGAGAAGTGAAGGCCACAATGGAATTTTACAATCCCTACTAAACAGTTTACCCTCCAGGAAACTAACATATCCTACCACTGGAAAAGGAAAATCATCTTCAAAAGTGCCTTGGTATAGGATATGTTAGTTTCCTGGAGAGTAGTTGTGGTTCACCCCCCCAACCAGTAAGATACACCTAACAGGATAATTACATTTCTACTAGCGGGTCCCTAGACAGTAATCCTCCACTTTCCACTGGCATCCTGGGTGGGGGGTAGACCCCAAGTGTAGTACTATTCGCCTTCTCTCAAACCAACTCAACCACCATTTTTCCTAATTTTTCACTGTTCAATTTACAGAATTCAAGTGAAAAAAAAACACAAGCGAGGTGAGGTCAATGACGAACTCCAAATCCCCCGCTGTACCATCTCCACATCAGCTACTAGAATCTAGTTTATGCCGTGAAATCAGAGCAGTTGGCAACCAGTTTTCATTTCAATACTAGACTGATCGGCCTAAAAAAGGCTTTGATTCGAGGTTTTTAGGTTCATTTAGTGAAGATCTTCAATTTGGACCAATTCTATTCTCCGTTCACCAATGGGTTCTGGATGCAGGCAGAATTATGAAGGTGCACGGTCCGGCCCGTGTTGTGACCGTTAGATCCTGGAAATCAGGCATGAAAAAAGGAATGCTTTGCAAATGAATTTGTACATGTTCTAAGTGCAAAAACAAAGGCCAACAGAATCGTTGATTCTCGGCAAATCCCTTACTAACTACAATTCCATTAAGATGTGTTTGGGTAAGGCGCTTCTAGTATCATCAGGCCTCACGTCCGCCCATCCCTCACGATGGCTGTGTGCCCCTCACCCGGGCAATGGAAACGACACAGCAATTTCCTGAGCAAGGTCAATCGATGTTGTTGGTTCTGTGAGAGCTGGTAGGTAGAATCTATAATCACCCATATGGCAGCGCATATATGCATAGTATACATATAGAACATATACATTGTATAATATCATATATATAAATATAATATGGACATGCTACTTTATTTTCAGGTGAATATTGCCTTTTAGCACCAATTGCCGGAACCAGGAAAAAGAAATCAGAAACTTTGACAGGTCTCAAGTCCGGCGACCAGTGATTCAATGAGTACTTAGAACAGTCATTAAAACGTATCTGACAATAGACCCACATCTTGATTGTAGAGAGTGGAACCCTGATCAACCTTCACTGTCTTCTGGCATCTCTGCCGCTGCCTTCTATTTTCATTGACCTTACACAGATATACTATGTATTCAAATATATGCAAATATAGATAAATTATTATGGATCGAACCTCCTACTTGTCATTGTCATGTAAAGTTTTTTTTCTCACTGGGAGTTCGAGCTCTTGGAAACCAGCACTGCGTGTTGCACGCACCCCCGGTTGGCTGTACAAAAAGCTGGACTCAAAGAAAAGCTATGAAGTCTCATCTAAACTCATTCGAATCTTCAACAGATCTTCAGAAGTTCGACTTCAAACTTCAGATCAGACTTTGGTGGGATGCACCCAGCACCTGCCGTTCCATAAGCGAAGTCGGATTTGATGTGTAAGGTGGCTTTCTCGCCCAAGGACATTCGCGTGATGCCCTCATCCCAGCCACGGATCACTTCTCCGACTCCGATCCTGAACATGAAAGGTTTCCCTCGTGAGTATGAGGAGTCGAAGGGCACCTTGTCCTTTGACTTTGCCAATGTGCCCGAATAATGCATCACGATCTGATCGCCTTCCTTGGGGAATGACTTGCCATCTCCAGGCCTCATGGTCTTCACGGCCACGGGTTCCCCAAAGTCTTGAACCTCTTCACCATCGACCTCAGCTGTGTCATCCACTTGTGTCTCCGCAACTGGCTCAGCTTCAGCCGCCCCTCCAAACGGCGAGCGAGAGCGGGCCCTCTTGGGAGCACTCGCAATCTGCTTGGTCCGGGCCATGATGCAAACGTTGGAGACTTTGAGCCAGCTCTTAGACTTGAGCCATATCTCACACAAAAAACGTCCAAGAGATGGGCACAAATATGTTTTTTAGAAAGTCAATAATCCTGCTGATGGTTCAGAAATCCATTGTCACTGAACCAACTTCAGATATTTTCGGAGATTGTCCGTATCAACAGTTTTTATCTTCAGAGGATCAACCGTGGAAGTGGTACCGCTGCAACGGGGAGTCTCACCAGTGATTACATGCCGGCAGACTATTTTTTCCCAAGGAGATGAGCAAGCCCCTCCAGTTCTTCCAAAAGAGTCTGAGATTGAAGTTTACCCTGAAGGGACCTCGTGGCTGCCCAATTCTAATTGTGCACGTATCGCATAAAGAAAGGACACAGCCTACACATTGTAGACGGACAATTGCATATGCACAAAGTCTAAGATCGAGATAGTATCAATCAAATGCTGACATGCATGTAGATATTGCTGAGAAGTTAAACAACTGCATGTATACACTCACAAGTCACAAATACAACTACATGACAAAACCTATATAACCACCGCAAAAGTCTCCGCATACTTGGAGACAGTAAAACATAATTTACCCAGTGAGTTCAGTGCAAGACACAAAAGCTCAGGATTCTTTCATGCCTGTTCCTATTTTTAGACTGGGACTTCCATTCCGGCGGAGGAAAAAAACTCAGTGCACCATCATTCAGCAGGAAGGATTTTCATGGATTTTTCTGTAAATCCCGGAAAACTCCAATCAAACTGGCACGAATTGAGATGATCCAATCATGCACGCCTTCTCCTGAAGATCCACCTTCATAGTCTCCTGAGGCCACATTTTGTTTTGTTGAGAAATTTTGTTGATTGATTGCCTTGGCCAAAACTTAAGGTTGAGGCCAAAGTCTCCTGCCTTCTCATACTGAATCATTGTTTGTTTGTTTGTTTGTTTGTTTGTTTGTTTGTTTGTTTTTTTTTCCCTCTTGATGATGTGAAGTATTTCAAACATGTCACGGGTCGTCACTTGGGATGCAAAACCCCTCTTTTAGGACGTGAGGACGTAACGTGTGAGGGTTTTTATAGAGATCTCTAAGTTTCAAAGACTTGGGCATCCTCGTGGTGATGAGTCAGCATCCTGGTTCGGATTCCAAAGTATGTCTGAATCAACCAGCACTTAGCTGTGCCTTGTGTGCCCCGTTTTTTGGGCATTGTTGTATGCGAAGCCCAACGAATCGGCCATTTTTATGCCAGAGAAAACAAGAAATCAAAATATGAATTTGGAACCACCTGTTAATCTACCAAGTATCTACCAAGATAAAGTAATAATTTGAATCATCATCATCATCATCATCATCATCATCATCATCATCATCATCATCATCACTGGTCACAAAAACAATGTAGTTTGGTCACCATGAAAGAACATCATTGGTCATTGGCCTTTTTCAGCCCTCTTGAGGGGTGGTGGTGGGTTGAACCCGCCATGTAAGCGACGAGGAGCAATAAATAATGGAGTAAACTACATAGGTGTCTGACTGAGCCAAACCTTTAAAAACACATGTGCCCCATGTGTCAAATTGGGCATCTTCCTGAAATTGAGCATTGTTGAATCCGCCTCAAGGAAGTGATAAGTAATCCTCAAAAAAATGAATACTGTAATTCTAGCCATTGATGAGTTTTTTCAAAGGGTTCTTGACCGCATAGGTGTAGGCACTCCATGATAAGGACCTTGAACACTTTAAAATGGCATAGGTGCTAGGTCACTTATGATGACTGCGACAACCGCAAAATCACTGCAGTCCTCGAGAACTCCTTTGGCAAAGAGAGTGATGAAGACGTGCGTGGCATTTTGGTACCTGCCAACGTAGGAAGCATTCTGAAGTCCCCACGCGTTAGGGAGGAGGCAAACAAAAACAGACCACTTGGCACTTGAAAGAAGGCATATTTCATGTACTTCCGTAGCCTTTTTTACAACACAACGCATCTCAGTTCAGGAAGATGAAGGCCATGTTTGAGGGTCGGCTGGGCCATGAACAGCTATAACACGGATATATTCAGCATGTACATGCATGTACCACGTAAGAATCCAAAAAAAGTTTCTGTAAACTCCCAGCTACTTCATCACGCTTCTGTCAAAAATGAACCTCCCTCTATGCAAAATCAGGCATGCTACTGAAAACAAGGTGACGAATAAGTGTCATGAGGTTGATGAAGCAAAAAAATGCCCAGCAATGCTTAACATAACTGCTTAAAGTCACCATGCCTTTGGGGGACAGAAACACTGCATTTCAGAAAAGTCAAGCGAATGCTCCTTTTGCTATTGATGGTTTAGAAGTTATAAAGCCAGCCACCTGGGATGGTGGTTAAAACCCCATCATAAATACTGGCACTGTGGGACACGACTAAGTGGTGCAGGCCGTAGTTCTAAGAATTGGCAGTCAGTAATTGTAAGTACACCGAATTCTTTCTTCAAGCATCTCATCAGCAGTCAGCATCCTTTCCCGGGAAGCGTGTTTCCAAAACGGTCCGCACCACTCGCGCTTCACCGGCTTTCGACCTTGTGCTGCGGTCGTTGGGGTAACGCGTGAGCGCCAAAAAGCAAAGAACACCGAGATGGAAATGAATCAAAAAGTGATGAGTGAATGTGTGAACATCACAAGCAGTTACAGCACAAACTATCAAATGTTATAAAATGATTCAATCTATGTAGGTAAATATCATATTAGTGTAAAGAGAATACAAAGGTGAGAGTAGTGATTGGCATGAGACTATGTATTCCGAATATGGTGATGCTGTGGCAAACTTCCAGGAAGTCCTCAAATGTGCAAAAATTGCTGACTGCAAACAGAAAACAAAAACAATGTGCATCCAGTGAGATGTTGGTGCTATGTCAACTAGGTTAGCTTTTGGAAGTATCAACAGGGCATTGTGTCCTCCAAATCTTGTACATAGACCAATCAAAAACAAAAACAGTTTCAAATTCAGTAAGGTGGACGGACAAGAAGGGCATTGATCCGAAGTCTCCCTGGTTGCCCTTTTTTCCACCGCAAACCCAGGCGTGATGCAAAAGGCCTCCTCATTGCATGGTATATATTGGAATCAAACCGAATCCAAAAATACTCCAAAGAAGCAAGCTACCGTATCATTTTAATAGTTTTGTGGCTCCAAATTAGCTCCCCTCCAATAGAAAGATCGGGAACACACGTCATCCCAAAGGTCCCAAAATCTGTCCATGCTTTCCCCGAGTAAGAAACGATAAGGAAGTTCTACACTTGTACCGACAACCTCAGAGGGTGAGAAAGGATGTGGAGACCTCACATTTTGATTCTCAACCTTTAGGAGAAACCCAAGTTCCGCGGGAACTAACCCTACTAAGCAACAACTGTAAGCAGCCGGACCGGAGATGGACAACGGAGTGTGTCTATCCTAGGTGCACACAAAAAATTCAACGGCCATTTGGATCGAAGAAGAAAGTTGGGGATTCAAACTGCACTGGCAATGTTCTAATAACCATTTTTTGGCTATGGCGGCTATGGTTGAATGATCCTTTAAAAAACAAATGTTGGTGAAGTAAAGGATCAAGTTGGGTCACTCTGAATGAATCACCTGGCAAAAAAAACACCTTGCACAACGTGGTCAAAGTTAAGGCGAAACATGGGCAATAGATTCACTAGAATGAAGCTCGGACTTACGCCCATGATGGTCACACACACACACACACACATATATATATATATATGCACATACATGATATTCATGTACATTTCCAATTTGGGCCCCCATATATAACTACAGTTATAGGTTTGATAAGTCATAGTTACATGGGGTTAACTTGAGTTGTGAGTTAATAACTTGTTTCATAACTTGAATAGTTTCAAAAGATACAATTTAGTTGTGAAGTTAAAACTATAGTTAACTTCACACACACAAAAAACAGTTCTGAAAAGTTAGATAGCTCTTCCTTATAAATTTGGGACAATGTGTTTGCCATGTGCTTCTGGCTGCTTTTCCTGGCTCAAAGTGCAACCGCGGCGAGCTCCAATGGCAAAAGACGCGCGAACCATGGATAAGCGCGCATCGATGCAAGATTGGAGATCTTGTCCGTACCTTTTGTTTGCAGATGTATGGAGCTGTTTACGCTGTTGAAAGGGGTCGATGCCGCTAAAAAGTCACTCCTTGCCAGGGAACGCTAGCAGACTCGCGCATAGACTCTTGGCACTGAAACGAGGCAACGCGCTTTTGTTTCTCGGTTGGGCAAGGGAATTTCCTGGAAATGCGCATGTTTTTCCGAAAAATGTTAGGAACCTTGGTGGAGTACGCATGTGTTTCTGACATACCAGGCAAATCCGAATGGGAAACGCGGATGTATAATGTTTGTGTTTCCGAGTTCAGGCGGTAAGGAAGATATTGGGCATGCGTTTTCTTTCCAGATGAATTCCAAAAAAACATGGAAACGCTATTTTTTTTCACTCTCAAAGGCACCTGGGCTTGGAAACGCGCATATGTAATTCTTGTGTTTCTTTGTGTTTCCCCAAAAACGGAAGATTCCTCATTCGTGGCAATTTTTTTGGCTCTACAGGATTGCGCAGTTTGGTTTTTTGTAGCTTCTTCGCGGTTTCTGCGACATGGCCATGGATGGGATGGTGAATTTGAGTCTTACATTCGATTGAAAAACATAAGGACGCCAGCAAGCTGGTCCAAAAATGAAGAGACCATCGTTCGCTTGCTGTGACGTCGATGTTTTGCCCTGGCAAAATGAAAAAAGATGCGTTCCACGAAGAAAAAACTCAAAAAGATGAATCTGCGCAATTTTGGAAAATGCCGCAAAAAGTTATGAAAGTTATAACTTGAATTACAAATTGGGCTAACTTAAGTTGTGTTACCTTCAATTTAACTTCGTAACTCAAGTTGTAACTTTCATATACTTTCATAACATCAGCTTAACTTGAGTGGCCCACCTTGAAATATCTTGAAATATATACATGTATAAAATTACATTATATACCCCATTTGCATTTTCGGTGCGCAGCAACTTAAACATGTAGAAATGACGCTCCAGAACTTGTGCAATGACAAGAAATTAAAGAAAGAACTGAAATGCCATTAGCACAGTTCACTTGTTCAACCGTTTGTGGGCTAGGTCACACCATTTAGTTTAGAGTCCATTTACTGGATTTGCATACAACAAGATGAAATATGTCTGTCAAATTCTGCGTTAACAGCGTCACAACACCTTTTCGACATGGTGATTCAATAGAGGAAGTGCTGCGCATCAATCCCCACAAACTTGTATCCCAAAGGAAGCAAACAAAATTCAACGACTCGAACTATAACACAAGGGCCCCTCAAATATGGAGCTGCTCCTCTAAGAACTCATCCCTCTCTCCAGGATCTTAGACATTCAATTTTATGGGGGCGGAACTTTTTTGACAATCCAAGACTTCCCCCCTCTGGAAAAGTATCGTTTCATTATTTTGATATCAAATACATACCAGCATGCATATATATATATAAATAAAGAACAACATATAATAATTAATAACAATAATAATAGTAATAGCCTTAGCATGTTTCCTGAAATGATATTAATATCATTTACATGAATGGCGTAGAAAAAAAAACGCGTTTTTTGGAGGATTGCCCAAAAACACGAAACTACCTTTGTAGGACATGTGTTGCTCGTGTCATTCACCCAAGCCCCTCCCAAAAAAAGCCCTCCCCATCTTTCTGCTTCCCAAAGACAATGACTTCCGTTGGCTCGTCCGCAGGCCTGACAAAGCTTGAGGGACACGAAAACCTCCTGGTAAATAGCGTAGCCCACCGCAGTTGGCCCATCCCATAAAAGGCAATTCACCTTCCAACATCGTTCCAACCATCCATTTTCTTTGAACAAAGGGTAACACATCTCGACACCCTTGTTTTCGATTTTTTATGATTGGATCAACAAACAATCGGCTTTAAACAACTTGGTGACATGGTGACTGTGCCATGAATTCCATAGCTAATTCATATATGCAAATTATGCAAATAGCAATTAACACACATAGAGAATAAAGGGCTAATGTCGGACTGCTTTGCCAATTTTTGCTGGTTTGCAACCTGGTTTAGGTGGCGTATCGGATCATTTCCACAAATGCAAGGATGACAGGAAAAAAAAATATATATATATATATATATTTGAAAACCACCACCTGGTCTGACCCGGTCTACTAGATATCAAATATCGTAATGCTCAGCGGATTCAAGTGTAGCAAAAAGGAATCTCAAGAATCCACACCACGAATGAAACCTTCATCTGACCCCTGGTCCAATGTTCAATCATGCACTTGGTGTAAGGATTTTTTCAGCTTTTTCTGTAAAAACAGGGGTGTGTGTCTCAAGATCAAGCACCAGAATCTCATGAACAGAACGTCTACAAGTAAAACACCAAGTTTGTCTTACAACTTACAACGTCACTGAGATCTGAACTTCGGTGCAGCTGCAGGTGTTGGAGCCTTCGGGGTTTTCCATCGTTTTCCCTGTTGTGTGTGCTTTTTTGTTTCGTTTTCCCAAGTGAATCAAAGATTGAAGGGTGATTCTAAAGCATGCCTGTGACATAATCATGACGGTAAAACCGGCAGCAAAAGTGATGCCAATTTGCTAGACAAAGGTAGACAAAGGTAGAAGTATAGAATCAAACAGTATATATATATATGGCGGTTTATTCATCGGCGAGTTGATATTACTTGTCATGCTTCACCACTTGCACCCCCCAAAAAAAAATCAGCATGGAACTCCAAAAATCGAGGTTGCAATATGATTATCCTTGTCACTTCGGGCAAATTTTTAAGAAATCCAGTCGCAAATTTTCGGGGAATCAATCCGTGGGAATAGGATGACCATCCATGACTCACACAAGTATGGAGCAAGTACAACCCGTTGTCATGAGAATCTAAGGGCATTCACCCAATGCCAAACTTGAAAGAAGGCCCTAAAACGGCCTTCTTATAAAAGGACAATAATGCTTCAATTTAATCACTTCACAACAAGGACCTTCTTTTTTTGCGGGGGGTTGGCGTTTTAAACGCCAAGCCACAGGTGGTGCATGCCCGTTGCTACCATTGCTCAGGTTCAACTTGGAGGCCGTGGCCTCCAATAGGCGACGGCGGAACGAAGTGAAGGTTTGTTTCCTAACGCAAGGGGGGCCACCAACACACAACCGGACTGATATAAAATGTAGGGTTACCATAAAGTTTAAGTAATTTCGAAGGTGTTGGATTAGGGTAAATTCATGTAGATCAAGCCGATTTTGGCTTTTCTTGGTCTCATGTGTCCATCCTCTTAACTCTTCTTTTAGTGTCACTGTAATTTGCAAAGATTCTGTTGTTCCAACTAGTTCCAAAAGCTCCATAAACCTTGCTCCTGCAAACTATCACTGGTATATTCAGTGGAAAATTACAAATGCTTGCAAATGAAAAAGGGATCCATGTCCCCTGAACCAGGATTCATGGAGAAAGGGTAGTGGCTATACTCTTGGTAGTCTACCTGCATACCAACTACTGAGACATATTGCACCGGCCTTGCTCATTCAATCATTTATTTCGCAGCCGTGAACATTTCTGGTTTGGTTGAAGGAGCTGTTGATGCTTCAGATTCCTCAACGGTCAATCACTGGGATGCAGCTGCGCAACAGGCAGCCCTTTTTTCAGCCGCGAATTCGGAGGTGCTAGGGTTTGCTCGGACTTGAGTCAAGCTATCGCCAGAAAACCAGGAACAGGGAGAGATTTCGATGATACCTGACGGCCTGAAATGTAAGGGGTTTTTTGCACGTGTCCCAAACGGTGCAGTGACTTATATGTAAGTGGGGTGATTGAAAATTTGCAGGAACTGACTGGAGTTGAGACCGAGGAGTTTCTAGGTTTATCCTTTACCATCTGAAAGAACGTTGGTTGCAAGACTGCTTTCCTTTCAGGAAGTTAGCTGTTTAGGGGCTATTTCCTTTGCTATAAGGGGATCCGGTTCTGGAACCGGAGTCTGAGCATAGGGTCATTCCAAGGCGGAAGTCGCACTTGCTAATGGAGGTGGAGGTCACACAGCTGCTGGTACACAAACATGGCCAGAAATGGTTCGGAACCCCTCTTAGTCAACAGGAAAGAAATTGTTTTCCATCTCGCATGTCTCGCTAATTTTTGCTTTCGGGGTTGTAGTGACTAAGCGAGACATGAAAGTTTTCATCTACAAAAGTCCACTTAAGGGATTGAGCAAACACAAGCAAACTACACTAAATTTGTTTGACTCTCTAATTTGATGGTTAAATGGTTACAAACCAATTTTCTTACATTTTCCTGGTGCTGATTGAACAATCTTTGAAAACACTTGAAGAGTTCCGGGAAAATTTGAGCAAAGATTCAACCCACCTAGAGGCATCATACACCCTACTCCGATGACATGGTTTTTTGTTTTTCTTGGTCCCGGCTGCAGCCAGTCACCCTGCAGACTTTCTAACCAGTTAGTGGATGATATGCTCGAATGTCATGATGATGTCTTTAGAAAAACATTCCTAAAATATCTAAAAATCAACTTTTCACATAGTAAAGCCAGAAAAGCCAGTAAATCTTCAACTTTTGTAGTCCTGGGAGTGGAAGCTACTACGCATGGACATGTAACATCGATGTCAGCAATGATGTTTTGGAAAGGTATGCTTACTGCAATGCATTATGGGCATTTGGACTACCAAACCTGTATATACTATATTATATAATTAGGAGCCTACTGTAAAGATCTGTAAAGGTCCATTGAAACATCCCCCCCTGTAGCGCTTTGCCTTTGTATATATTTGAAAGCAAGTAGCCTAACAAGCTAGTCTTCATCAAACCAAATTAATTCCGTTGTTCAATAGTTTCCCTTATTATACCCACATCTAAAGTGAGCTTTACAGTTCGGTCGCTACTGCGCTAGAATCCTCTTCCGTTCGCTGGACGTCTGGCCGGTTGGCCGCCGATAGGCTTCACAAGGGGCCGGCGGATGGAGAGAACTCAGCAAGCCACGCAGATGCTTGGTGTATTTTGAAGCTTTGGAAAAGGTCAAAACGAGGTCAAACGTCACGGTCATGCTATATGCAAAGAACAGCCAATATCTGAAAATCTTTACAGTATTTTCTAAGCGCCCTAGTGTGGCAAGAAGGTTGGCACCTTCTTAAACCCAGGAGATGGTTATAAATGGCTGGGGACATGATCAATACATGGATTCTGCAGGTTGACCTTGTCTTGGCCACAAATGTTTCCTAAGGCCTAAGTTCACCTGCGAAAAGTCAAGGACTAAAAGGTGGAGGCCTGAAATGTATGTGCAGGCAGCTATGGCCGTAATGGTGGTTGAAACATCCATTTTTGGAAAAACAAATGTAGGTACAGGGATCTATACTACCAATAATGTCAATACAGTTACAGTACAGAATTAATTACCCCCCAAACAAAACTATTGAACATCTTCTGGCGTAGGGGGGGGATTATATAATCCGGGTATCTACTCATTAAATAGGGATTTTCCTATGACCACCTTGAGTGGCCATTTTTGTGCCGGGAATCCCATGGCGGGTGGGAAACAAATCCCTGTTTAATATGCAGCGTTGAAGGTTAATTGCTGTCTGAAAAAATTCGCATCTGGCAATTTCACTGGCTTGAAACCTGCATAACCTGTAGCCCAAATTACGCCCAAGGCCTTTCATTTTCAACATCAACAATTTTGCTCATCACGTTCATCTTGCGTAGCTCCTTCACTGTGCTTGTTCTGTTAGATATTTTCGACCGTTTGCCGTTGCAATATCACGGGTCCATTGCAGACAGAAAAGGTCTCACCAGTCCGCAGGTTCCGAAGGGTCTATGATGGTCCATGTTCAGGCACAAACAGTTGGTGGTCGCGAATGATGGAAGTTTGTCTAGTTTCCAATGCCCTCTACACCCCCTGGAACTTATGATGCTTGAACGATGATAAGTCGGTTATGACACAAATACAACAGTTGAGAAGAGGGTTGTAAGTCAGTTGCAAACTTGAATTCAGTCTCTATTCATCAATAGGCCAATTCACACTGTTGGCAAAGTTTGCAAAACATATGTTTATGTCAATCATTTCTCCATGTGCAAGCAATTCTATTTCCTTGAGTTGTTTTGAGATAACTATATGCAAGTCAACTCCTGAAAATTCCATCAAGGCTTTAAGTAGAACACAGCCCTCAGCTCCAATGTCCTATCCCACCATCCAACAAACTCATGGTGAGTCCAATAGAGTTTACGACAGCACATCAACCACTATTTCAAAAAAAACAACCTCAGGGGGCAACACATCTGAATGTGCCGCTTGCCTACACATGCCATGAACATCCATGAAACCCTTCGATCTTGTCGGCAGAGGCCTTCCGCAAGCATTTTTTTGCAGCGTTCACTTCACCCGAAAGATCCTCCCCCAAAACATATCAAAACATGTCATAGCCACGAAGCCCTGGTTGGGTCACAAGGATCCTTGTTTATTCAAAAAAAAGGACAAGGTAGATCCAAATCCGTGTAGAATGAGTAGAATCATAGCCAATTATAGCCTTACTTCAAAAATATTGGCTGACTCTTGAACGATTTCCGAAAAAAATTTACCTCCCAATATACACAACCAAAAAACATCTAATTAAATACTTTTTAAAAAAGCCTCTCCCAAGACTCCCAAGACGTCCACATACCTGCCAATTCCTGAGAACATAGATTACAGTTGGATCCCCCCCAAACCAGACCTTCTATTTACAAATTCCCGAAAAACACCTTCTCAGTAAGGAATTATTTGGATGTCTGAGGGTTTTCATTGGCTTTTGTTCCATTGTCTCACGTCACCCATACTCTGGTTCAATGTCATCTAGGGATGAAGTAGTCACTGCTCCTCTCAAAAGCCTGCGCAACGCCCCAAACAACTTGGACACAACGAGGAAACCCGGGCCCAACGCCCTGCGAATATCTGTCTGGGTAAATGATTCTGGCACCAAGTCTTCTTGGAAAGAGGAATCTTCATATCTGGCTGCTGGCTGAACGAATCATAATTTCATGCTATGAAGTACAACCATCCTAACATAATTCCACAAAATATAAGAGCATTCCAAGAAATTCCAAGTGTAATTTTGCAACCATCCCCAGGATCAAGTCAGAGTGATTTCTAACAATTTCTCGAAAAACATGTGTTTTTTTCCGAAACCACCTTTGGCTTAGTGTTTCATGAAACCTGTCATCTCCAAATCGGCACCAAATCATTTTGCGCAGAAAGAGTGGGAGCCACAAGTCTATGGATTGCAAAATGTTTAAACCTGGTCCTGTCACCCTCCTGGAAACGATCACATATCCCCTCCCAGCTGGCACTTTTGATGTTCCATGATTTTCCCGGAAATTCCCGTTTGATGGGTTTTTGATGTGATCGTTCCTTGGAGGGCAGCCACATGTTGGGAGGCTTTTCGCAAGGCTCTCTCCCCCCCGAAAAAAAGGCACTTGCGATGCACTTGCGATTTATGTATATAATGTGATCATAAAACTTAGGGAATCTCCGGCAATGTGAACCACTGTTGTCACCCCGACTCATCACGCTACTTATCTCTTTGGGGTCAGCACGCGCCATGACTTCCATGATCATTTAGTCGACTTAGTATCGTTTAAGCCTTAATCATGCAACTACCAGTCCACTTGCAAAAAAACATAATATTATATTACATATACGTCTATATAATTGGATCAGGAACCCCAAGCTTTGGTAGATATTTTTTGCGAAAAAAAATATTTGAAACCACCTGGCTGCAGGAAAATCCGAAGAAATCATTGAAACCATACCCTAGTTCCAAACACCTGGGCTACCACCACTGTTTCTGAAAATGCTCTGGAGGGGACACCAACATAGTGAAACTGTAAACAGTAAACATCTTTATTTTTCTGAGCAGGGAATTTCCGTATCCCATACAAACTGCACCATCCTAAACTATCCCAACAACCGACATCAAGAACATGATGTCCCAACGATCCCAAATTCCACATTCTAGATCTTGACCATCTACATGTGGAATGACCTTCAATTCCTAAACACAATTCATCGGAAAACTTACCTTTTTCCCAACTCTAGTTCACCTCCAAGCACTACAAATGACAAGGATCCAAGGCTTGCTGGGGCTCACCCACTCGTCACCGGGGCGCATCCAAAGGCAACTGAAGGAGCTCCAAGTCCACCACGGACACTTTGAGGCTCTCGTAAGTTGTTGGTGAAAACGTTGAGTTTTTGCTGCTTTTAGGGGAAAGTTTTCCAACAAATCCAACAAACACACAATGAAAATCACACTGCGAGTTGATTTGCTTGAGAAACCTCTGGTTAGGTTCTGGCTGGTTGACAGAACGATGGTATTTGCGAGGGTTTGAATCCGGTACCATCCGATTTAGCCCCACCCAAAAAATAGTCATAGTCATCATAGGTCTAGTCACTTCCCACCAGGTCCCTGTTGAAGAAAAGGGCCAGGGCGAACGATTCTGCTAGTTGTGGTATTGCTACGTAGATATGTTTTTTTCCTTGGGCTTGCTATTTACAAAAGTACAGATCCCTTGCAAGGGGATTCTAACATATTCCCCACATACACAAACACAATCACAGAATGATACCTTTTTGTATATTTATATATATATATATTCCATGTCTTGGATTTTAATTGGGTAGTGTGGAGTCATAAACATTTACAATATTTAGTTTGGACGTTATTCGGAGGAATTTGAGCTACCACCTATCCAAAGCACCAATGAACCGAGTGATGAATACTTTACAATGGTGTAGCAGCGTAGTGTCGTCAAGGGGTTCTGGTTCTAATAATAAGTGGGCAGGAATTGACAATACTTGATCATATTTCATATAGACATGTTCCTAAGTCGCCCGAGCCTTTTGATAAGAGCTACAGTGGCAAAGCCATCAGTCTTAACCGCCAAGTAACCACAGGCCCATATACCCTCAACCAATCTGCCCCACCAATGGACCCAAAACAGCAATCCAAGCAGATCACGACTAATGTAACTCAAGAAACCCGATTTCAAACTCACGAGACCTGAAAAGATCTTGAAGCTGTCGTCCAAAAACGTGCTGAGTTGACGCAAGAATCTCATTATTCTTCCATCTAAGATTCCAACATACACCCGGAGCAGAGCCCCCAATCCCATCAAAATCAACCAAATAAACTCCCATTTTTAAGACGACATAGATGCCAAGGGTATACTCCTGGATATCTTGAAAATTCATGGGATCCCAGTTTCTCAACAACCTCTTTGCGGGAAAGCATTCAAACCCCCGACGTTGCTACCAAGTTGAAGAAGCATTGCAGGATGCTTGGAAGATGTTTCTGAATCAACCAATCTTCGGTGCCTGGTGAGCTATGAATCAAAGAATACATGTAAGCTAGTGGTTTCAACCTGAAAAATATATATATCAACTTGACAACTAGTAAAGCCCAAGGTTCGGGGTTAAAACCAAACGAATCCTTGAAACCACCAAGCTGTTCAACTTCTTCAATTCTGAGACCGCCAGGGGGGTTCTCCCAGTATCTAGACTTCAACCGCTTCTGGCGGATTGAAAGTTGAGGAATCATTGGCTTCAAATGCCTTTCTTGGGGATTTGCACCAAACAAAAAGAAACCAACAAGCTAGAAAGCATTCGATGATCTTGTACAGTACTAGTAAGGATGTGCTTAAGAACATATCAGTAGATCCAAATGGCTCATCCTTTTAGACCCGAAAAAAAACAGCTCAAAATATGAATCGTTCCCTTCCAGCCACTAGCTGGTTTCTCAATAATTTGATTGATGTTACTCAACAAATTGAGCACAGTACTTCCCAAAAGCCACTACAACTTTAGCACGTCCTCGATTTTTCCCGACCAGCTTCAAAAAAAGCATTAATACGCTAAAACCTTCTCCTCGCGGGTCCACGCCCTCCAGAGGTATCGGCCGACGCATTCAAAAAAAATCCATGGCACCGGAACAAAGCCGGTACAGTAACCCGACCGCAGCAGCTGCACAGATCCCAAACTACAATGGGATTTAAACAAAACATTTCTTCTGTGACTGCCAGTTTCAAGGTCACACAAAGCTCTCCTGCAATTGCAGGCACCCACGCTTGAGTCTTGGTTTCAAGTCGTTTGTGTAGAAATTTATGAGGGAATTCGATCATTTCCACTCGTTTCGGAGTAACCATGACAAAAATCTTTGAACCACCAACTAGCCTTAATTGGCACATGCTTGGCCCCACTAGAGGGACAAATAATGTTAAATGTTCATCCCAAAAAGGGACTCGCCCTGAAAGGTGTGTTCCAAGTACCCCCCAGAAAAAAAGGATAAACAACCTGGATTTATGCCCCAAAGACGATGTGGATGTGGATGATGAGTCTCTCTCTTATTCTGGATATGAACGTGCAGGTGGTTGAGCCCGTTGGTGTAAGCCAGGGGAGAAAAAAGGAACAAATGACCACTGGTTCTGGCATGATAATCTTTTTCAACACCTGAAACTGGACGGCTTGGAACCCCAAAATCGGATCAACTTTTCCTTTTCCAGTCGTCATCCACATCATCATCATCATCATCATCATCATCATCATCATCATCATCATCATCATCATCATCATCTTCAAATCATTGGGTAAAACCTGCAGCCCCTTGCCGAAAGCCTGAGGTTTAGTAGATGGACCACCTGTCATACCATATCCAACAAGACTAGCATCATCTAAGATGTGCCCGGAATACCCCACCACCCTCGGTAGGAAAAGATAAATACACCCCCCAAAGGTTAAGATGGTAAACTGAAAATGATGGTTTCCAAAAGGAATCTCCTTTTCCAGGGGGTTACTTTCAGGTTTCATGTTAAACTCCAGGGGTGTACATCATTCTATCATTCCTGGTCTCTGGTTAGGATGCCCCTCCACCTTTTTGCTGCGTGAAAAAATGGACACATCGAGTCATTCAGAAACACGTCCACAGCGAGTGGAAGCCTTCCATATAACAATGGGATTAAATGGGTAAAAGGTGCGAATTTCATAAGGGCAATTTGATCTTCGAATGATTCACTCCCCCATAAAATGCAGAAAACAACAGGATCCCCAAGGCTAAAAGTATCACCTGGTGATGACTGCGAGGCCAAATGTCCCAAAATCAGGTCATCATCATAATCCCTAATCGCTTCGCCAAAATGAATGGATCCCAACATTACCAAATTTTGAAGTAGTCATTTTATCTTTTCCAAGCTGCCATGCTTAGATGATTTTTAGATATGTCTAGTAATCTATTGCTTCAAAATTGCCACACCGGGGGGGGGGGGGGGTGAACATAGGTATATGTATAATGTGTATCAATCCATCTTGAAAAAAGGCTCGATAAATGTTGTGAATGAATACACCAAACTGGGACAAACAAAAAAAACAAACACCCCAAGTCTTGTTTTTACTCATCTGCCTTAGTGGATTGCCTCCTGAACAATTCTTCTAACCAGCATTTTTCAGGGATAAACCGTTTGGTTTGGGAGATCTGTATCAGGACTGTTTCAAACACTCCCCCGGCCCCTTTTTAAATGGATTTTCAAGGGGCTTTCATGTGATCAGTGTTCTAGACTCTTAATGTTTACATTGCTGATTGGCTACGTTGCTGGTTGGCTGGTCAGCTCATCTGAGTTTCTATTAAAAAGACATAATTACTACAATCTCAACCCCGAAACGACCAATTAGCCTTGCTCCTTATATGAGCCAAACTCTATAAAGGACTCAATGATCTTAATGCAAGCCCACCAAACAAGAGGAGACTTTTTTTGACATTCCCGATTTCCCTGAAACTACCAGGGTTCCTCATGGTTATGATCACTGCTCATGTCCCCATCTCCTCTTTAAAGCGATCAAAGGGCTTGTAAAGCTCCGTATCATGCCTGGAATAAACGGTGGATATGATGATCGAAGTCCGAACCAAAAGAGTTGATAGCAACAGGGACAAATGAAATAGACAAAAGGACAAAAACGATGAATAAAACAAGGTCCTAATGACCATGATATATTATGATCATGATCATGAGCATCATGCTGATGCTGGTGATGACTATGATGGTATTTTCCAGTGACTGCTTAAAAAATGGAACATAAGCTTCCAGAAGCAGAAATGGCTGAACCCCTGTGAACCTCAAGCATATCGTTTTAGCTGTATCCCGGTGATGGATTTTTTGTCCTCCCGGTGATGGATTTTCAGCATTCGACCCAAAAAAATGTTTTTTTTTCCCTGATTTCAATTGTATTTTGATAGGGAGGCGGTCACGGGATTCGGATGATGAAATTTGAGGCATGAAAAAAAATGCAAGAATCCGAAAAAAACGATACTGTGGACTGTGATTTGATGAAAAATGCTCTTTCCCTCTCTGGAAACTAAATGATTAGCTTACCAGTCTTGAAGCTTACTCTGGTTACAACACGGGGCTCTTTCCCGAAGGTTCGGGTCTTTTCCTTAAAAAAAAAAGTCTGTCAAAGACCATCACCTAGTCATACCTAGTCCATGATTTTCCCGTTATGAAACCATTCATTACTGGCTGGGGGGACATCTGGGGGGGGTACAGGGGTGGGTACAACCGAAACCCACCGAGTTTTCACCGCTTTTCCTGGGGAAAGGTTCCACAATAGCAATCCATGTCTGTTAGAATGGGAATCTGCTCCCCAAATAGGAAAAAAATGGACAAAAAATATTGAAACAAGCCTAAAGAACAACCGATTTCTGTCCGGTCCTCAAATGACATGGTCAAGTTACTCATGCTTCAAACAAAGACGTCAGATTATGTACTCAAAGATAGATCGATACTAATGTCGACTCGACCTATCCAAAATCAATATGATAGTCTATATTGAACCTGATTTATGCATAAAATGATTTAATGCACCAGGTATATCCTGTCCGGAACCTAGGGATCAGCGAGAAAAACATTCGCTCCATTCCAACCAAAAATGGTACCCTCTGGGCCAGGGAACTCCAAAGAGAAGGAGTTAGTATCCGGGTCATCTTCATCAACCTGTGGTGAAAACAGCGGAAGGATAGGACAGGTTACTATCCTTCCTGAAACTAACAGTTTGCTAAGATAAACATAGGCCATCTCAAAAGGAAATGACCGTATTCCCACAATCCATCTTCAGGTGCGAGCTGTTAGTTTTGAGGGAGGATAATTGGCCTAAGTACATTGTGGATGTAAGGATTCCCTCACTGAGCCACATTTGGATACTTTGGGGATGGAAGTATGTAATTCCATACCATGTTTTGCTTTGCTTCCTTAACTACCTTTCCATTTTTTACGTAGTAAAACAAGTGGCTAAGTGATTCACTACTAAGTGATTGGCCTTCCATCATTTTATTGCCAGTCATCTTTCCGGTTTCAAGGATATCGAATGTGAAGTGCTAAATCTCACCACAACTCGAATGGTAAGGTTTGGCTTCGTCATGCGGGCTTCCAGCGGCCATGCGGCATGTTAAAAATCGGGATATATCACAACTAGTTGCTGGGTCATCACCAGCAACGAAAACAAATGAAGTCACCATGGATCATGAACCCCCCAAGGTTCGGTGGTTTTAAATTCCAAAACTTTTTAATTCCAACCACAGGATTGTGCCAATCCAACCAAGTCAATAAGTCAACTGTCACGAGTCAATCCAACCGTTTGTATATTTAGGAAGGTACTCCTCCCGGCAACAAAGGTTTTTTCAAATATGGGTGTTTCCAAAAATAGGGGTACCCCAAAATGGATGGTTTATAATGGAAAACCCTATTAAAATGCATGATTTGGGGGTACCCCTATTTTTGGAAACACCCATATGATTGAGGGTGCTCCTCCCACAGTGACAAGTTAACATGTATTGAAATCCCGATTTTAATGGACGCCTCCTGATGCCCAGTGCTACATGTGGGCGACATGTAGGTTCCTGGAGAGATCTTTGCAATATCGTGTGCATCTATATCATATCTTTGTTTCCTTGCATCTTGAAGAAATATATTTGGAGAAATGCAAAAGATATAATCATGGCCAATTTATATCCAAATTATAAAATTTCAACAACCTAGATTTCCCTGAAATAAGCGGATTTCCCTTCCTCAGCTACCTTTTAGGGTGAAGTCGTGTGAGGTAGCTATAATCTGACCAAATATATATTATCTATATCATTCTCTTATATAGCCAGAGGAGTGGCTCCCGAGGCTATTCACAGCTTTACCATGTGGCATGATCAACACTTGCAAAGAAATGGGTCGAACTATATATCCGCCTCAACAAGATCTTTTGAACGCAAGTCTTATTCAATCTGGGCAAACAAGAATTCATCAACCTGAATTTCTCTGAAATCCAGGGATGACCCAAGACTCAGGTCATGTGAAGTTGTGGGGCTTCAGGGGTGAACTTGGGGTGAATTTGGTGAAATCCCTCACCTGTGATTAGTTACTTTTTTCGTGACACGCAACAAACTTCACCTCGAGCGATTTTCCGGTTTTTTTTAACCCCTCGGCCCCTAGTAGAGACCTCTGGAATTCGCACATCCGGCACAAACGGACTGCGAAGCCTGGCTGGATACGGTTTGACCGACAGGTCGTTCAATCCATGTCACGGGAAAGGTGAAAGAAACATAAAGAAACTCCAAAGAGAATCTGAGATCTGATCACTTTTGATTGTTGCGTATCTCAGTCTCATGTTTTTTTTTGTGAAGACCTGCAATGAACACCCCAACTAATAAACACATGATTATTTGTCTGGCATCATGAGTAGAATGAGTTCCAACTCACCAGACCAATGGTCAAAACCCCAAACTGATTGGTTTTGAAATGGCTTTGTACGTACAAATAACAAAGGCCTTTCACTATTTACCCACCCAATCAGTAGGGCAGCATAACCACCTCGTCTAATAATCAATAATCATATATGTATTATGTAATTGCTTTTTAACATGAAACTCCACCAACATCAGAAACAACCCACCGTTTGAGTGACAATTTTCACCTGTGTCTGTGGTTTCCATTCCCCACCCATCTTACTGCGAACCTTCGTGCAAGCAAAGCGTCAAAGCTAAAATCAAAATGCCTGGCATCCATGGGCATCAGCGGCTGTAGCATCAGTACCCATGGTTTATTTACCTTGATGCCAAGTTTTAAAGCAAAAAAAATCAAAAAAACAAATCCATGAAGCTGTAAATATACGTAAGTATAGCAGTTACCAGTTACATATAGTTACATCCAGTTACCATGGATCCTTTGGGTAAGAACCCCTGGATTCATCGTCATGTTAAGGAAGACCCATCCTAAGATGTTTTGCTTGCAGCATTTCACACATCTACTTTGAAATGTGTTTTTGTGGATCCCGTAGCTTTGTGGTGATTTAAGCCATTCTTTCTTTATTTAAGAAAAACGCATGTCAAACATAGGCTTCCGCCCAATTTAGAATAAATCTCACCTCGTGCCCCGGTCTTAAATTGGGTGTACCTCGTCGAATTAAATTGTGTACCTCGCCTCGCTAAATCTAAATTCGGAATTTATTACCTCGCCTCGTTCCATCAAGATTGGGAGTTCTCTCGGTTTTTGTGGGACCAAGCGGGTTCAAACATGTGACGGGGGTGGGGCAGTGGCAAAGCTTTCCCGACCCCTGAAAGCTTTCTGGAAGGGAAAATCAAAAAACAACTTTTCAGGCTCTGAAATGTTTTTTTTTTAAATTTGCCAGTTGGAAGGGTCTCCCATTGCAACTGCGCTTTGGGCAGCTGGAAAAGCACCTGAAAAGCTCACTGCCTGGTCTCTGGAGGGGAACATCACTTTTCAGGCCCTGACAAGTTGTTTTTTTAAATTTGCCAGTTGGAAGTGTCTCCCATTGCAACTGCGCTTTGGGCAGCTGGAAAAGCACCTGAAAAGCTCACTGCCTGCTCTCAAGGGTGTCTGGAGGGGAAAATCAAAAAAACAACTTTTCAGGCCCTGAAAAGTTTCTTTCAAATTTGCCAGTTGGAAGGGTCTCCCATTGCAACTGCGCTTTGGGCAGCTGGAAAAGCACCTGACAAGCTCACTGCCTGCTCTCAAGGGTGTCTGGAGGGGAAAATCAAGAAATTTTGCAGTTGGAAGGGTCTCCCATTGCAATTGCGCTTTGTGCAGCTGGAAAAGCACCTGCAATATGTCCTAGGCTTTGTTCTTCAAGCTAATCTCTCGTTCTTTTCCATTGATTTTACTGGCATATGTTGTTGCCACTGTGTAGTGATCCCGTAGCTTTGTGGTGATTTAAGCCATTCTTTCTTTATTCAAGAAAAAACGCATGTCAGACATAGGCTTCATCTTCCCCCCAAACCTTTTGAAGGTGCAAAAACGAGCCAGGGAAAGCCACCAAAACCGTGGTTTTGGAAGCCCAACTTGGAATCCAAGGATTTGAGGCGCCCCCCAATGAACCCCCACCCCCTCAAAAACAAAAAAACAGGTGATGACATTTGCTCAACTTGTTTTCAATCGGAAGTTCTGAAGGACAAACAACAATAGAGGATACCCGTAATACTTACCAAAGTATACTCCCTTCCGCTCAATTTTGGATGATACAAGTGCTTCCACTGGGTCCTGGGAAGAAAAATAACACCTCTTTGGGCAGAAACGCAGAAAAGTAGGTGTACCTCCTTTACGTAAAGTCCTGTGGAATCAACTCTCAAATGGACTATTGAGGTCCACCGTAGCCGTAGCCCCTGAAAATAGATGAAAATAGACGTTCCCAAAAAGATAAAGTCTTCATGCCACCAGTGTTCACTTGCCCAAAAAGAAAAAGTCTCCCAACAGCACCGTTTTTTAGGGAACATGTCAGTTCTTAATATCTTTGCCTCGGAATTTTCAGCGATGTTTCCCTCTTTTTTTGTCGCTTGCGGCCTGTACATGGCGTGGCACCGTACGTGTTCGCCAGAGCAGCGTGTCTCGGGACAAGGCTGAAGCAAATCCTGGTGGTGGATGGGGGGGGGGCAGGGCCGGGTGGTTCATCTCTAGTTATTGATTCCTGCAAGCCTTTCTTTGGCCCCTTGCCATGTGGAACACTAGCCCTTGAGGGGAACGGGTCAGCAGTTGCCAGAGTTAGGAGATGCCATGATTGTGGCAACGTCGTCAACAAAAATATCGAACAGGTGGTTTCAACAGCGGAACAAATCAACACATGTTGGGAAAAAAAACATGGGGCCACTTGAAATTTTGGAAAAAACAACGCGACACCAACTACATTTGTTGATGCTTCATCGAATCGCCGTTGGTCAAATTGGATCATTTCCAGAAGGTTCGAGGTAGGCTCCGAACAGATCTTTGTTTCACTACCACCAAAATGGCATCTACCGCTATCTGCCAGGAAATCTTGGAAACACCCAGGAAATCTTGGATTTTCAATTTTTGCTCCATATCACTTGTCACAACTGAAGGATTCATACCTTTTCAAAAAAAGTCCCTCACGACTTCCAAGGCCTGGTCACAACCTCCGAACGAATTGCCAATGTAACAAAAACATGATGTTTGAAAAATGTCCTGAAACCATCAGCCCTTCCTGCCATGTTGGGGAAATGTATGTTTCGATGAGGTGCATCACAATCAGTGGAGATTCTATGCTGTGTGTTGGATCACTCCCCAAAACAAAAAACCTTTGGTAAAGCAACGGGGGTGTAGGGAACATGAATCTCAAGATCTCATGGGAAATACATTCATGGGAAATACATGAACTTGGAGAATCTTGAAATAAGAAGTACCCTCCTTTGCCCTAAAGTAACAATGGACATCCCTGTCCCATATTTCAATAGAATATGGATAAATATTCTACATCATTGTACATCATTGTACTTCAAACAATGAAAAACCATGCAAATTTTACTCGTTTAAACATATAAAATATAATATATATATATATATCAATATAGGTGTCTTAAATACATTTCCCAGGTCCAAAAGGATGTTGTTCATCTTTTACCCACCAAAACGTCCTGAACGAACTTCCTTGCGGTGCCTCTGATGGATGAAACTGACCCATAGGATCCATGTAAGGTGTATTTACCATCATTTACCTACATTGATCCCATTAAAAATCAACCAACATGTAGGTAAATATATCAGTCCCATGGATCCTATGGGTGAAGCTTGTGTTTTTTGAAATAATATTTCGACACAGTTTTTTTGGAAATTGGATTGGTAGATTGAGAAATACACATATCATATTATATAAGATGTCTAGAAAGCTTTTACCATACATAAGTTTATATATGTTTGAGAAAAACACCAAATCAATACACGTTTACAAGATATATTGATATAAATCAAATAATATATATGCGCTATATTCTTTCTGGTGACAAAGTCTACTTGGTGGGTTGCATACTCCCCTTTTAAGAGGAAAAAACACTATTCCTGAATGATTTCTTGATGCCCCTCAAAAATCCTCGAGATATGCCACGTCTGCCGCATGCAAATCCACCTTTTCTTCTACCACCCCTACGTCTCGGGCCCCAAAAGCAACGTGCACACGTCACCAGATCTGAAGTGTGGTCAGGGGTTCTGGTCGTTACAGTTTGCCCATAATTGCCCGAATTCAGCAGCTGAAGAGTTGAGTTTGCCTCTCCATACCCTACCATGATTTCAAATTAACTCGGCGAACCATCTTCGCTTTCCCCCCAACAGTCCCAAGCAGGTTACAATTTTAGTAGGGGATCCTTGGATCCCAATGTAAACCTTCCTTTGCCACTGGGAAAGCATCCAAAACAGTAAAACATCTTTTGTCTCTTCATATCTTTAGGGTTATAAAATTTCCAAACCCATCAACAAAAGTGTATCTTTCCTCACCAATGTGTTGAAGGATGTGGAGATCCACCAACAAAAGTCATTTGGAGTCCCAACCTTGTCTACTTCCACTAGAAATAGCCTGGTTGATGGAGAGCTATAAACATCCCACTGCTTTGCCTCTTCAGGCCTCATGCAAACATATGTACTGAATCCTTTTGTGAGGGCAAGTATCTTAGGGACGAGTTCCTTTAACGTTCAGGGTGATTCTAGGGACTCTCAATAATGGGACCCCCTTATGGTAAGCTTCCCATACTATTCCCATACCATTCCCATATCTTTAGGGATTCTTATGGGAGTGGTATGGGAATAGTATGGGTAAGGGGTCCCATAATTGGGGGCCCCTGAAAATCCCACTGATAACATGATGTCATTGTCAACCAAGGTACTAGGGAAATGAAACGGAAAAAAAATGCCATCGTGAAAAGCTTCTTCTTGGCTTCGCCGGATGGCAAGCATACGCGCCTCGAAATGGTAGATGAATCATAGAGAGGCATGGGTGGAAGAGTCACGCCATTATATGGCTTTCGTTCAAAATAATTGAACCCTTTGAATGGACCTACCAATACTGACAATAAACGTGTATGTATATATATATATATATTAGTTTTTGTCTCTCTCTCTCTCTCTCTCTCTCTCGT
>DF239183.1:183163-250355 GCA_000507305.1 Breviolum minutum Mf 1.05b.01 | reverse complement strand
ACAATAAACGTAGTATGTATATATATATATATATAGTTTTTTGTTCTCTCTCTCTCTCTCTCTCTCTCTGTCTCCATCACAAATATCTAAGAAATATTTATCAAACATACAAAACAAAATACAAAACATATACAGCAATTAACATGTTTTTTGGTCCCAATCTGAACAAAACTCCTAGTCTTTGACCTGAAGCCTCCGTATCAACTTAAAGAAAAAGTCTTCTCCCGTTTGATGGAAAAAACCAAGCTTTCCTAGAACCTCGAAATGGAAACTCTCTTTTCGCCTCTGCGTCTTGCTTTCATACATGAACTATCAGTGAGTGAAAACCTTGACTCAATAGTATTGTTGTTAAACTAAACACTCGTTGCTCAGGCATAGCGAAACATAGAAACACTAGATAAAACTACTTGTATGATAAACTCATTGGTCTGTTGGGTTCAACCGGCTCCAGAGACTATGATATATCTGAGAAATAGTGAACTTCATGTTTTCTGAATTGATACTGGAAATAAATGCAAACATAAATGCATTTAATGCATGGCACTGCCCGCCTGAGGTGTATAGCTCCTGCTATGGAAACGGAGATGTTGACTATCATCTAATGGTTTGCCCCTATTTCGGCTGGAGGTGCATAGCTTCTCGAGGGTTTCCTGAACTTTACGGGTTCTCCACACATTTTCGGGTGAAAATCGCTAGGATTTGCAACCATCAAAAAAAAACTCCTATTAGTCTAGGTATAATCTGTAGTGATTGCACAGCTCATATGCACCGACTTCACCCTGCGTTTTTTTGCTGCAAAAATGCAGGCCACCCAAAATCCCATGACACCATAGGTTCTGCGATGCCCTCGTCGTAGAAGGGTGTTTGCCCCGATAGCAGTTCCTGGATTTCAACAAGATACGTCTTGATGGATGCAAACACAGATGGATGCATGTATTAAAAAGAAACAGCTTGCTCCAATCAGCGTCTTGGATTATCCAAATAACAAAAATGATTTAAAAAAAACATCCTTCATTTGTTTCCTTTCTTTTTCCGACCCAAAAAACCATGTTAAAACATCACCAACGGTTGGCGTTGTAGCCATGGCTTTTTCGCTTGAGTCCAAGGTTTTATGCACATCTTCTGCATCCCAAGAATCATAGGTAAGAACTCCCAAGGCCCACCAATCGACCGAGGAATCGTGCGTATGCGGATACTCAATCACTTCCTGGGAGGGTTGGTTGTATGTCTGTGAACAGCATCAACATCCAAATGGTCCGGTAAATTACTATGGCTAAAGTAGCAATAATTGGACAACTATGCGTATGTAGTTGGTGATTGCTTCAACCCAATTGAAACATTCGATAATTACATGGGAATATGCAGCAAATATTTTAGAGGCGAACATCCAAAAAACATCAAAAAACATGATTGTTGTCTACGCGTGTATCTATTTGCAATCCCGAGAATAATAAAAGTTTAGCTACATAAGGGGAAGCTGAAGAATCCACACCGCTAATAGCCCTTTGCCTGACTAGTACTATCCCTCTGCTCTATCATGCTGCATGCATGATAATTTGGTATTTGGCTAGGTCACTCATTGACCTCACACACAAATTTGAGTGAGAGCACTCTAGTTTCGATTCAGGAAACTCGAAACGTAGCCAGTTTCACCCAGCATTGATAAACTGGAATACCCAAATAAAACCCTAAAGAATGGGAACGCTGAATGGAATTCCTTTCGAAACTGTACCTTTTAATCTCTTTAAGATCAAGGTTTTACACACGCAAATTTGCCCAAATGGATCCAAATGGAACATATCCCAACCAAAAACCTGCTTCCATCTCTCATTTTTTTTGGGCCCGGAGCTGTGTTTTTCCGAAAGGCATAGCAACTTGGCTGCCTTGGCCCCTGATGGAAATTACGGGCGAACTCGTAATATAGGGGTCATATTAGGACTTGGTAAACCGGCAACCTTTGTTTTCGTCTCTCAAAAGTCAAGCGCTTTTAAAGTGCTTTACTTGTGCCCTGTGTCCGTGGCAACCAAATCGCACAAAACTTGGCTCCGCACACACAAATCAGCACTTTTGGCCCATGTCACATTCGTTAAAATCCTAAAGTTCCTAAAGTACTAACTCAATCCGCAGCCCTGCGATCAGGTTTGGGAATTGAAAAGGAAGTTGAAGGGCGAGGGATGGTGGAACATATTTGTTTAAACAGTTTTAAACATAATTTCGAATAGGCTCCCTACATTGCTTGCCATTCGAAGGATGATACCAGTGAAGAAAACCACATGTTTTTTCCAAGCGTCTGGTGCCATGTACTCGGGTGTTCCTGCCAAGGTATTGGTTTTGTTGAGCACCTCGGTTGGTTTGGCAGTATTTCAATGGTATAAGGCTTACGTACTTGAATTTCAAGTACCGGTATCTTATTTTCATGTTGTGTACAGTTCTTGGACATTTTGACGGCTTGATTAAGTAATAATTCACTCTAAATATGTGAACCGATGTTTTGTCGTCTTTGATTTCGAAGATGTTGTTTATTGTGGCCCCACTACGGTGGAAAGATCCTCTAAGACTATCTAAGACTCATCTCTGGGATACCACTATTTTAATCTATTTTAGATTGATCCAGGGATAAGTCTCCAGGACTGCATGGTATGATTCTCTGACGAGGTTTGAAAACGTCCAAATAACTAGGCAATTTGGTGGAACAGCTTTGCAAGCAAATGATCACCGCCCTGTTGGAGAAAATACCATCACCAAAAACAAAAGAAACACAAAACAAACACATCCACAATAACCACAACCAGAACCAGCATCAGCAGCAACAACAACAAGAACAACAATAGCAACAACAACATGAACAACAACAACAACAACAACAACAACAACAACAACAACAACAACAACACTAAGGCTTTGCAAGTTGAGCCCAAGAGCAAACCGTGCGAAGCCCATATCACAAAGCTTCGCATATCCTTGCCTGGAACAGTTTTATCCGGCGGCTTGAGAGCGGTTGTCAACAGCAACATCGAGTTGGAATTGGAGCGGCTACACTTCGCACCAGCTCCGGGACATTCCTAAACTATCAACAATGATGAAACATGTTTATATACATGACCTTTCCAATACATAACCTTTACACACAGATCGGGGACACCAAACGGTCTGCTTAAAATGAAATGCAATGTGCGTTCCAAGCTTAATTCGAGAAGTTTCCCCTACCAACCTCATCCAACATCCACAATTTCTCGGGTGATATCAACTAACATCGATTAAAACAGCTCAAATCGTGACAAGACACGCATCCAACATGACGTTCTCAGGCTTAATATCTCCTGAGCCCATGCTGGTCATGCTGGTTGCTGATGTACACAATAGGTTCACAGACTTTTACATATACAACGTGACATGTATCTTGATGTTTAATGCCATGCAACAATGCTATATATGCAAACATCAACTAAACAACACAAGAATCAGAATATCTTCTGGCAAATATATATAAGTATATATACACACACACACATATATATATATATATGTAACTTCTCTGGATCAAAGTTTCTGCATTCTTCCCTCCACACATCGTCGCAAAAAGCACCAACAAAATGCCCTAAAAGGCCGTGGATATCTCTCTGAAAGGTGTCAGGGTAGAAAAAAGAACATGGCCAAACATAGACAATTCACATTGACATGACATCAAGGTCAACCAACTTTTCCTCAGATCATCCGCCCTGTCACTAGTCTAATATATATGTATATATATAAGAACTATGTCAAACTATATCCCATAGGCTCAACGTATGGGATATTTGCTCAAAAGACTTAATGCATCTAAAGTAACTTGATTTCCAGGTCCAAAAGAAAACAGGTTCCGATTTCCTAGGCCCGTTTCAGCGTTTTCTACCAAGCTTCGGTGAACGATGCACCTTTCGTGCAAATGTTCCAAGGCAGCAATCAAACAAGCCACGTAAAAGGCGCAGGCAGAACCCCGAGGTCTATCTTCCAAGAAGACCTGATCGATCAGGTGAAGTTGATCGACCTAAAAGTTTCAACTCCGAAAACGAACAAATGACTAATGACAATAGAAAAACAAGGCTATGAATGAAGATGTATCCCCTACTATATATATATATGTATATAATAATGGTGATTCTCCAGATAGTCATCGGGGGGTAAGGGTCAGAGGTTTGGTGGTTTTGGTGTGCTTAATGCAAGAATGGAAAAAGAGCAGTTGTTTTCAGTACGTGTGAAGTGTTAGTGTAAATATTGGGATGTTCGTCCTCACCTAGTACCAGCCATATCATTTTTAGGCTGGAGGTCCCTATCAAAATAAACCCTCCACTTGCCAGGATTACCAGGATCAACTAAAAAAGGCTCTGTGGGGTATGCAGCGATTAAGGGACTGCCATGTCAACTGGAATCCGTGAAGGTTTATAGATATCCCCAAGCCAACAGAAATGTTGGCTAATCCTTGGTGAGTGGAACCCTGCAAAGGGGGGTCACTCACCCTCAAACCTCACATGATATTAGCATCTTCAATTCGTAATTCCTCCATGTTTCATTACCAAGTTAGTTAAAGGTCGTGTTAAAGGAAGGATGCCAATGGGTGCCGACCTTGCCTCGCAGGATACCAGGATATCACTTCATTTGCCACTGGAATTTTGGAAGGGGTTTCCCAACCCAAAAAGCATGCCATTGGTTGATCAAGTCAATTGCCATCAACTGGAACATGTTGCAATACTTGGAAACAAACATTGCATGATCACAATCACAAGCATCTCATATCATCCACCCTTCCCCTCGGCATCAGCATCAGCACCAACACCACCAAAAGCAGCAACACTGGTCGCAACAACAATAACAATAAACACCACCACAACAACTTCAACAAAAACACCAGTGTCATCATCATCATGATCATCATGATCATCATAATCATCATCATCGTGAACGGCATCATAATCATCATCATCGTGAACGGCATCATCATCAACAGCATCAACAAGAACCTCTCCTTACTCCTTCTGATCATCATCATCCTTGTACCGCCCCTCATCATCATTTCCCACCATTTGACATCCAACATTGACATCGGAAATCACAGCAATTCTTCACAACCAGCTGTCAGTGCCAGTTGTCACTCGCCTCGGAATGTGTATGAAGTAGTTCCATGAGATTTCCGCCAAGCGCTGCTTCCTTAATGCAGGGGTCGGGAGGCAATGGATGCTGGGGGGCATGTTGGTGTTTACTCAGTGTTTGCTGTACAATCATTAAAAACAACGATGCAATATCGACTTACGGACAAAATTTGGTACATGGCGAAGGGACATCCTTAAGTCGGGTGGACCCCTATCGGTTTTGCAGTGGCGGCACCTTGTACAAACCTTCCTGAGGGTATCGTTTTGGGTATCGTTTTAGGGTGGGCCCCTATCGGTTTTGCAGCAATGGCAACCCCACGACCCTCTCAATACTACTTTGGTCATACCTAATATTGTCCGATACTCATATGTGTTTTCAAAAATCGCATCTCTATATATAAATGGTACGTAATCCAGAACATGTGAGTGATAGTAATGGCTGCTGTCACACATACAGTATTTAGTATTTTAAAACATGCCTTTTTAGCCTGTAAAAATCATAATCCACCAGTTGAAAAAAAAAATGATTCTGCCTTTACAGCTACTTTTTCACGCACGGCAGGTGCACATTTACATCTACCCTGTTCATCAATCTTCTTCTCTGGTTCCACAGAAACCAGTAGTACGGATCATATAAGCCCCGACAAGGCAAGATAATGGATTAAATCATACGGCCAATTCTGTCATGACATGCTACCGAAGCAGAACCAGCAAAAATGCCAATGGGACTTCACTCCAATGAGGACTCTTCACCATTTTATCATCTCACGGGTTGTTTTTTTCTCCCTGAGCAAGTGAATAGGATGTGTAATGCGTCACTTGCAACATGTGCAAGACTTGTCTTGTGTTGTGATGCTTGTTTTGTTTTTATAAATTGGAAGTCTTAAAAGTAAGATCTCCTATAGACAACTGAGACGTAATTTGAAAAAGCAAGATTTCTTGGCAAAAACGAGGGTTTGAGAAACACAGCTACCCCAACGGTTCCATCCAAACACCTCTCAATCATTTGTTTAGATCTTTGTTCCAAATCTTGTCTTTTTTGCAAGCACGGATCCTTTGGTAAAACTGTTTGTTCAAATTTCAAAGAATTGACTCCGTAAAAAAGATCAGAGACACCAAGAAGGTTCCGGGGCAAGGAAGCCAGCCACGGTGGGCGAATGCCCCTCCAACTCACCCAGAGCCAGTTCCACGCCAAGTGGCCATGATAAAAAATATGTGCTGTTCATCCTGCAACCTCAAATTTACAAACACCAAGCCACATGGCAGACAAATCCCAAGCACCCCATCAAACCCTGGAAGTTCTGCAACCGGATTAACCACTCCCGTGTTACGCTGTTACGTTCCGGTGCCACAGCCATAGTGCTCAGTTTGAAGCCACAAAAGGCGACAGTCCCAAATGGAATCCCGAACATTCTACCAAACGTAGAGGATTGCACCTCATTCATCCTCCAACAAATAAATAAACAAATGAATTGAGCAAAAATACCTCATTGAAAAAAACAACTCCTTGAAAAAAAGGAAATTCATTAACAAAGTAACCATCCATTTTGTTGTGTTTCATCATCCCTGAATTTCCCGGGAGGGAACCAACAAATAAACACCTCAGCCAACAACCATCGAGGGTCTTGCACCTCATGAGGGACCAAGACACGTCCGATGTAAACGAATGACAAAAGGACCTGTCCACTCAACAGTAACGGCAATGAAATGGGTTGACTGGCAGGTGAGGGGTATTCCCCAGATTTGTTTGATGGTTGGCAAAAATGTAACAAATCTTCAAGTGTTGCGGATATGAGGTATATAGTTTACCATGGTACTAATGAAAACAAACAAACATCGCCTGAAGCTAATACAAGTATTATCAGTTTGGTTTTGGTCTCCGTGTGGTAAAATGTTTAAAGGTTTAAAACACTTTGATACACTACCAAAACAACCAAAACATTAAATTTGGATCAACAAGGCTAGCACAAACAATATCACAATGTCACACCTATATCTTCTCTGCAAATAACATCCCACGGTGAACTTGAACAGCTTTCACCAAACTTTCACCATCCAGGCCATGTCTTGCATGAATTCCTCGAATTCACCATTCTTGCCACCTTTCTTTTGGATCCCTTTTGGGGTATTCATACCCATGATGCATCACCATACCTTCATTGGGATCCCACGTGTGATCCCTCGAAATCATTTGGACCCAATTCGGAAAGGCAGTATTCACCATTCCTTTGAAATCATTGGGGTCTTGGGCACTTCCGTAATATGTGGAAGATCTAGAATCCTTACACGTAGGAGCGTGATATTGATTTCACAAATCCAGCATTTGGCAACATTGCAAAGATGGCGAAGCAAACTAGCGTTTTCCAACCCAAAATGCGAGTTCAAGCAACCAACTTAATGAACTTTGCCCAACATCCAACCCAAGTACCCAAGTACCTTAATTTCGGGAGCTGAGTTGCCTTATGTGAATGGTACTTTCCCCGAAGCTAAGCTGAGTTCTTAGTGCAAATGTCATTTTTAGTCATCCTTTCGTACCCCCAATGGACCGCGACAATGTCCAAACAAAATGTTGTGCATCTAAAATCTACCCTGACCTCAGCATTGACATCATATAGGCCATCACTACCCACCATGCCAAGGTACTGTCCACCATGGACAATAATTCCCTCTCCCAACGGATCTGTCGAACAACGCCCTTACGCTGTAAATGGCCCTTGGACATGGCCTGACGTCAGGAAGGGAAGACGTGAGCAGCACCAAGAAATCCTTGTTGGTGAGAAGTCAAAATAGGATCAACCTATAAGTAATGTCTCAGTATGATTTAATATCCACATAATTCTGCAGCATAGTCCCGCGATTATAAAAGAACAAAAACTCAATAACCAATGTCAACTAGTCACTGCTCACGTGGTAGCAGCGTTCGTTTTGAGATCTACACTCCGTAAAAACTAACATAGCAGCTCAGCAAGCTCTCCCCAGCAAACATGCTAGTCACCCAAACCTTTTGTTGAGGTACATGTCAATTTTAAGGAAACTATGCCAAACCTCCAGTCGTTCCCGCTGCTTTGATGAGAACTGAAGTTTCAGATTGGTAGTGAGTAGGTTCTATTTTTCGTTGTCGACCTACACTTGGGATACCTGGTGCTTACAAGCCAGGGCGAAAAAAACATAGTGTTAATTTGTTTAATGGTTTCAAAAGACTTTTAAATCGACATCTAACATCCCTGGAAATATTAAACATGGATGAGAATTTGTTTATCGGGTCTATTTTAGGTGTCCAAATATCTCCTCAAGAAACAATTGTTTTGAATTGTTTTGTCTTTTTTTGGCGGATGTCTAATATCTATGGCGACATGATTGGAATCAACAAAATGGAAACGCAAACATTCTCGACATGTTGAAATGCCAAAATCTGAAGTAGTGCAGAAACACACTTTCTTGGGGTGCTGGGGTGGTGGGAAATGACGTCAGGAGTGAGAAAGACAAGGACTCGAAATTCCTGGGAAAACAACTCTGCCCACCGGGATCTTTCAAAAACTATCGCCAACAAAGCTCAACGAATCGCTGATTGGATGATAAGATATGATAAGCTTAAAATAAAATCATGATGTCACGAGTGACATCATTTGGCACAGGATTTAATTTGTGTTTTTCAAGGTGTGTTTTCTATTGCATCCCGGGATGCAATGATAACCAGAATGTCAACCCCTAATGCTGTTTCATTGGGGAGGTAACAGTTGATCAGTCATAAGCTCATGTGGCTCAAGATTGTGAGGCCCCAGTCCCTTTTTGGCACCCGAATGTTGGGCCCAAAACGAGTCACTTTTGAGAACGACTGTGCACCATGAACTTACAGCATTGACCGTTCACAAAGACGTAACATGGTAACATAGATCTATATCTCTTCACACCACTTCACCCACTTGATTCTGTCAAGGTGATTTTGGAAAGACTTCTCGAATCCGGTTCACTACCTGTCATGGTGCATCATCGTTTGCCCAAATACAGTGTTCGTTTTTTTCCCTACGACCAATACTGTTTTCCTACCTGAAATGTATCATTCCCAAACAATCAAGTTGGGCAGCAACGTAACTTCAGACTATAGGTACTATAAACCCAAGAAATCTGCAAAAACTAGAGCGGGTTTTGTTGCGTCCCAGTATTAATATTAAGACATCCATCTATTTTGGACCGGCAGCGGTTCGGAATCCTATCTCCCCAACTCCCCCCTTTTCGCACCTTAAGGGCATAGTGGCGTTGCCTCGTGTCCTACGATCCGGTCGAATTTTCCGGGTGTGGCAAAAGACCAACTGGGGATGAGAATTTGAAGCACTTGTCCAATTCAATGGCGGGAAGATTCACTATAATGTTTATCGTTGAGCAAATCCAGAGTGAGATCCAGCCTTTCAGGCCTTTCAGTTACCAAAACTGGAATTACATCACCTCGATAAGTTGGGTATACCCGGCGTGATGCCATCAAAAAAAAACAGCTGAATATTCAATGTTCAGTTCACAACTCCCATGGTTTCCCCAGATTTAATATGACTCCCCAGAAAAAGGTGGATTTTCTCATCTTTTGAAACCCTTGGGGTTCATATTCATGGGACCCAAGCAATGCAAAAATAGCAAGCCTTGGGTGAGTTGGTGAGTTGTTTTTTTTCATCCAAACATTCTGGCAAACGCCAATGGGCCCACATCCTGGGTGGAGATGAAAGGACCCTAACTTGGGACCATGTCATGTCGGACCGTTTGTTTTCGTGAATCCAGGCTTTTTGCACAAAAGATGCTGTGGATCGTTTCTAGCCACGAAAGCTTCAAGAGATGACCTACTGAATGTTACTCTTTTTGCGCGTGCAAAAGGATGCAACAGGAAACGCCGAGAGGAGTTCATGCGGCCTCACACCACACTTTCCCGGGTAACGATGAATTTCAACCCAAACATATCAAACAATCAGGTATGCTAAAATGGAGGTCACTGTTCTCACCTATAACTGCTACTGTGTAGGTCTTTTGAAATTGCCACCTTCCAAAGCAGCCTTGTGGCCGACCGTCAGGTGCAAGGCCACTCCAGGAACAGGAAATTTGGGTGACGACGCGACGACGGTGGAGTTTGCCGTAGAATCTGGTGATGTAAATTTTATAAGCAATCATGCGTTGAAGCAGTTGGAGGGGTACAACCCTCATCCCCGTTGTAAGCTAGTTACGAATCATTTCCAACAACCTCGTAGAACATCCAAAGCGTCCTGTACCAAGGTTACTTCGCCATAGGCACCACGACCCAAGAGTTGTATCCTCAGTGGCCGGGTGACCCATCGCGTCAATGAGAATCCTAACTGCACCCTGGCTATCTCCACCAAGAATACCCTGGAATACCCCAGTTTAAAATCAAGGCTGATTAACCACCGGTTTAAGATTTTTTATAAGTCAAACCATCAAACAAGGCCTTATTTCTGACGTTTGGCGTGGCAAACTGCCTGCGGTAGAATTCTCATGACCTTGGCTGGACCACAGTAGCTATACATGGTCTCCTGGGAAAGGAAATCCCTTAACCAAACAGGAAGACTTTTAAAATTTGGACATAAATGCGAAGAGTTTCACAAACAACAGTCAAATTCACTGCCCTTGCACGTCGCTCCATAAACCAAAACAACTCTCAAATAATAAGGTTCAGTTTCACGTCTGCAACAATTTTCAATAAACTATAGATATCTATCTAAACTTCCAAAAAAAACAGCCATTTGAAAAAAATATGCGCAGTTGTCAAATTGGATCATGAAAACCCAAGGTTCAAAGGAAACCTACAAGTATTCAAATTTGAAAGCACCACCGAGTCAAGAGATGCCAAGAGTACCTTCACTTGATTCGTACTTGAAGTCTTTTGGTGGACCGGAGAAATCACAGGGTGCAACCAAACTCATAGACTATAATGCTGGTAGGAACCACCCAATCAAACCTGGATAGTAAGCAAACAAACAGAAAAAACAAAAGTGCTCACAAACGACGACCGACCATCTCTCAGAAATCCTATGAAAATTGGGAGAAACAGCCGTATTTTTTCAGCATCGAAACCATATATCTCCATCATTGAAGGAGAAAACAAAACACAAAAAAAAACACCAAGCACCAAATGAAGCCAAACCCACAAAGCAACCCAACATGTAACCCCAAATGTTAGGTTCGAACTTGATTTTAACATGATGGTAGCTCCAAATTCCTCCACTTTTTTGCCAGGTGTGGATACCCCGGGCTCCGCTTTTTACGACAGCCAATCTTTGCCAGGAAACTTGGTCAAATTCTCCAAATTTGCCTTCTTGCTACCTGCACTGCCCGCAAATAAAACAACGGAAGGAAGGGTGGTTCTGGCCCAAAAGGGGCTGTTTGGTGGTCTAGAAATTCATGCATGGGTCATGGGACAATCGATTTCCCTATACTCTATAGTTCAACAAGCAAGATTCATGAATACCAAGTCCTCAAAGCTCACCCATCTAAGGGCCCATTTGCTGCAAGATTTTACAACACAAAAAAAAGGTGTATAGATCTCATAGGTGAAACTAATAATTAATAGCTTTTGCAATGGTAGACTCCCCATGCTTGTTGCTCCGCAAGATACAAAACCAAATCAATTTTCTAAAGATATACCAACAGTCAGCACTTCATGCTATGCTTCATCTACAGGCCTCAAGGAGTAAACACAAGAACAGGCCTCCTGACACATCAAGTTCAGGTCGATTCTGGACTTCCCCATGCATATCTATCGGTGGCGATAAAGGATGGTATAGGTTAAAAATGTTTAAGTATTTGAAATAGATGGAACCCAACCAACTCCAACTCAACCACTTGCCCAACCAGTCTCCCATTTTTCTTAGGCGCCCTGCGTATTATGTTTGATGTGTTTTTTTAAGCCGTATACTTCCCCCCCAAAAAACGGCCCAGAACCACCTGCACTAGTTAGACCGCCGCCCCCCCCCCGCCACCCAGCCTGTAGAGGTTTGTATTTGAGACAGTCCAGTAGACAAATCCAGCGAGTGGCAGGGGCTGTCGTGCGGATGAATCCTGGAGTTCGGCGCGCTTTGAGAGGTTGGACTCAGGTTGGTTGTTGGGGCGGAAATTTTTTGTGGCGGACCAAGCCGCCAAGCCTAAACAAATGCAACATCTTTGTCGGGTTTATCACTGGATTTTTACATTGTTTGATCAGTTGATCCTTTCAAAAAAGCTAACTTGATGACAGCTGGATAGCCTTGAGAGTTGTAGGTAGTACATGATCTTTTGGAACCACTCCCAACTACAACGCCACTTTCTTCATAACTAGGTTGTCTTTAGCTAGTTCACACACCTAACAACCCCGTTGGGAGTCACCTACTGACAATTGGATTTCGCATCAATTCCAAGGGAAGAGATCACCTGTCAAACCAAATGCTCCACAGTGCTGGGCCAATGTTCACACTTGCGAAATGTCAAAACAAAAACAACTCCGTATAACCATAACAAAGCTTTGATAGAAGAAATTCATGTGCATACCTGAATATTGCCTGAATAAAGGATGCATCTCCGATTTCTGCCGATATAACACACAAATCTATACAAATTTCACATGTAAGCACATACATGAGCATCCATTAGTAAATTAGTATGCATCTTTGCATCAATAAATGCATTTGACATGCATAACCATTGCTTGCACAAGGCAAAATTACACACACAAACACACCAATTCAACAATCTAAAACAATTTACTACTTATATATAGAACAATTTGGATCAACTTCAAAATTGCGAATGGATCGAACCAACAAACTCCGCTCCTGGCTTTCAGGTTGCACCATTCTTCGATATCCGCATGAATATCCTGGGCGCTGCTGTGGCACCCGCATGTAGGTATGAATGCGTGAACATTCCTCGAAAACAAACGCCTCACAAAAACAATTGGAGCAAAAGGCAGCTAATCCCTTGGAAAGGAAGAGATGCATGTACCGGATATGACATGTTTGGGGCTTTTGTGTCTTCATCATTGTGGCCATGTTGAAATCAAATATGGGTGAGTTTAGATGAGTTCGGTATATGTAAATTTAGTCGTCGCAATGTGAATGGAACAGTTGAACAACTGAAATCCAACTACATAATCCACCCAACCTACCGAGTCATACATACTTCTTGACTATCTGTAAACTCGACACTGGGGGATCCACTTTTATCATCTTTGATCAGCTTTTTTTTTGGGGGGGGGCGGGGGATACAACCTAATCAACCAAACAGGGGTTGACAGTTGACATTCATTTGGGGTTGACATCATTCCAACAAATATCATCAATTTGCACAATGTCAGCAGCTAGAATGATTTGTAAGATCCTTCCTCTCTCTCGCTCTCTCTCTCTCTCTCTCTCTGGCGGGCATGGATCCAATGAGTCTCAAGTTGATCATGGACCCTTCAACCAAGTCCCCTGCAAGAAGCCCCCGCATCTTCAGGGTGTCTTCAGGTTGCAAGGCTGTTTTTTGATGCATGGCTACTAACCATTGAAACCGCCGTTTTCCCATTCAGCCATCCCCTCCAAGTTGGCACTTTTTTTGAGTCGAGCCATCGCCGACTCCGGGTAGCTTCTCCGTTTGGGAATACATTCTCTGTTTCTTGAAAAAGGGGGACACTGGGGACACAATTAACCAACAAACACACCCCAAAAAAACGAAAAAAAGAAACAAAACAAATCTCTGCATCTCGGCATCTGGAATGAAGCCTGGCGATTCCGTGTAAATTCCTGAGGCAAAATGGCTCCAGAACACCCTTTGGGCAGGGATGTTCCAGGAACTTCCGCGAGATTTGTAGGTGTATACATGTTGATAAATAAATATAAAAAACATATAATATATATATATGTACTGTGCATATTATGATGTTTGTATGTATATTTATGTGCTCAGTTCTATATGACCAAGTTTCAAGACATATGGTAGGAAAAAACAAATTTACAGTAACATACCACAAAAATTGATCAAAAAGCCAATCAGGCTGCCCCGGGGTAACTTCCCCATCCAAGCTGCTCATCAATAAGACCCGAATCGTCTCGCCATTAAAGGTCAGACCTCGACAACAAACATCAGCTAAATCTCCATGATTCAATCATGGTCGGATACCAGGATGCCAGGCAGGTGGATTGCATAGGTTACACTCCCTGAAACTTGTATATATTTACACATATATATATATATATAGATATGTGGATATATGAAACTAGGCCATCTCAAAGGAAAATCATCTTCCAACCATTGATTTTCATGGGCTATGGTAGATTCAGGGAGGGTAGTCTACCGGGATGTTCCAGGAAATTCGTACACTGTATGAAAAATCGATGACACACTTATTATATTGAAGTATCTCTAAACTTACCTTTTCTTGGGGGGCTGTGTCATCAGTTTTGACCCCAAAGTAACGCCTAATTTCCTGAGATGGCTTTTTTGGGGCTAGCCTTCGGTTACCATGGCATCCCTTTCTCTAGGGGAGTCTGTACTTTTTTCCACATTTTTTTCAATTGGAGGTCAGCTGGACTTGCTACAAAGTGAAACAATACAAAAAAACTATATGCAAACCGCCATCTGTTGGACGAAATTACACCATCCCTGAAAGACTTAAAGGCCGACAATATTCAATTGGACCATCCCCAGCAGCAAAATGATTTACATAAGAAAACACTTTGATATTGATGGATGCTGGTAACCCAAGAATGGGACAGTTCCGTAAAAACCGGTGCAGGACTTCTTCCATTAACAGTATGTTGTGATATTCTATGTGCTGCGGAACGGGTTATGACCTCCTTGAGTCTGGCAATCGATACCTGCTAGTACTGTAGGTGCTAGAATTTAAAAAAAAAACACAAGTGACATCAGTTAACGACATCAATCAATGACATTGAAATGGTGGTTTGTGTTCGGAACTCTCATTAAACCTCAGGGATTCAACAGGGTGGTGAAATTTCATATTTCAGCCATCCAAATTGCATAGCATAACGATAGAAGCAAATGATTCTGTTGATGGTTCAGAAATCCGGCTAACCACCTGGCAGGGATGTATAAAAACCCTGCAAATAATGGGATATTTACTATATCAAGTGGTGCAGGAGTTCTTCCATCAACAGTATCTAAGTGGGAATCCATCATGAAATAATCCCTCCGCATGTCAGGGAAGCGACAAATATGAACCTATCCTTCCAAAAAAGACCCCTTGCTGAAGGATATGAAACCCTTGCCATTCCAGGTTTTGCAAAATAACCTTCAATTTAGGGTTTTTCCCTTCACTGGAAATCATGCCACCCAATATTCAATATATGAGTTACGGACAAAATTTGGTACATGGCGAAGGGACATCCTAAAGTAGGGTGGGCCCCTATCGGTTTTGCAGTGGCGGCACCATGTACAAACCTTCCTGGGGGTATCGTTTTGGGTATCGTTTTAGGGTGGGCCCCTATCGGTTTTGCAGCAATGGCAACCCCACGACCCTCTCAATACTACTTTGGTCATACCTAATTTTGTCCGATACTCATATGAATTTCTTGGCTCAAATGATTTTGTTGCTACGCCCAACTTGGAAGAAATAACGTGCAGCCAGTCTTTGAGCTCAGGCACACGTCATCCCTTCCGGCCCGGCGTCCACGTTCACGTCGTAGGCAGCGTCGCCTTTTAAAAAGCTCGACGTTCCAGGGCATGGTCGAGGTACCCATCGAAACAAGACGATGCTAAGGTAAGGTGACAGTAGAGGTTATGCCCCATGTAAACCCGCAAAAGGCTGGGATCTCATTCTCATTTTCCAGACTTCAAAGACTTGACATGAACCCTCTGATATGATATAACCGCCTATTCCGTAATCGTCCTAATCCGTAATCCGCCTAATCATTGGGGATTAACTTTGAACAGATCAGAATATATTGTTAATGAAAGAATAGAAAACAAAGCTGACAATTTACATATTTACTGGTGACTTTTTTTGGGATGCTTATAATAAGTGACCTTTAAAAGGAGTTGGTAACCTCCAACTGGGTGAATTAAATCACCTTGTAGCCAAGGCCTTGCTGAAGAAAACCGGGGGTCACGATGCACCAAACATTGAATGTATGAGGCTGCCCGTGATCTAACATGATCGAAACTCCCTTAAAATTCGATGAAAATCCAAACTGCTTAGCACAGCTGGACCAAAGCCCCGCACCTCGCAGCAAGGACCTTTCCCCAAAGCAGCCAGGCCGTTGGACCTGACATTTTAGCAGCCAACCCCGGCCAAGCCCTCTGACTTGTGCAGGGTCTTTCAACTTCAGCAGCAACAACAACAACAACAACAACAACAACAACAACAACAACACAGTGGTTGAAACTTGAAACTGCAAAATATATCTTCTATCTCTAACTGAGTTATACATTAAATCATTGAATAGTTTTATTTGTATGGGCCCGAATGCTGCTGCCTATCTATTACTTGTGTTTTGAGTTCATGGATTGTATGGAGCGACTTTTGGTACGAATCCTGGAGCACCTGAGAATGGTAATCTGGTAACGGCCAAGAATGTCACGTTCCTTTGAACTTTGTGAGTAAAGGCATCTGCTTATACTTGAGAAAGGAAGGCTTTCCGTGTCTTTCCAGGTTTGAGTGTCTCAGCTCATTGTCAACAGCACACGGACGGTAGAATTCCAAACTTTCAGGGACCGTAACCTCCTGCTTGAGTCAAATTAATGACGTGGGATGCCATGCAAAGTTTTCTCCCAGGGAGGCCGGTGGCTACAAAAACTGATACTGCCTCTGGTTTTTGTTGGCAGGAGTCAGCGAAAAAAAAACGATTCCAATTCGATAAATAAAGGGATACACTACATCTGGTGCAGGATTTCTTCCATCAAAAGGTATGAACATCAAGTCAGGCTATTATGGTCCTAATCATCAACTGCTACTGTGCGATCATTCCCCTTCCGCAGGAATACGTAGAAATCACACCGTCATTGTGAGAGGTTTTTGGATTCCCTTTGCCTCAACAAAACAACAAAACACCTAGATCTAAACATCCTATAAATCACCAAGGTGCTGGTATCAACCCAGCAACCCAAGTTGAAACCCAAAAAGTCAAGTCAATTTGGATCCTCTATATCACCACCCGATACATTTTGGGGATCTTCTGTTGTTGCTTATTCTCTTGCCCAACCCTCGACCCCTCACCTCTGCCAACTCCACGGTGGTGCCATCCGGCTTGTCCCACTTCATCACCGCCGTCCCCGCGTAGATGACATACCTCGGTTGGTGAAGCAAGCAACGGTGGGGCGGTGGTGGTGGTGGTGGTGGTGATGATGATGATGATGATGATGATGATGATGATGATGATGATGATGTTGATTAAAATAATTACGATGCTGTTATAATGTTGATGATTGCCGGGAAAGGGAACCGCTTTTCAACCCACAAGATTTTGATATAAATAGTGTGTCTGAGCAAGAGTGGTTGGAAGACAGTAGTGGGGTGTCCTAAAATGGATGGTGAGTAAAACTCGCATCATTCAAAACAGTTATCCTCTCTGCAACTCACTTGCCCCTGATGTTATATATGTTTGGAAAACTATCCTGTTTTTTTTTGGGAAAGCTTCGCAGGTGCTGTTGTTTAGGGGGGGTCGACTGGGACCCTACTTCCATTGAATTCAGACTGGTGAATATGTCCATTTAGACTCACAACTTGAACATGCAACTTTATGCATTTCTCCAGCAGTTTTCAAGCCCCAGTAAACATGCAGCATAATATCTCTTGATCGAAATTTTGGCGATCAGTTGCGGCCCTGTCACGAGTGTCTGGTTTAACGAGATGATGTGTGCTTTTGCGATGAAAGCCCTCTTTGAACATCACTGTCTAACAGGTGGACTAAAGTGATGTTTAAACTTTCACCCCTCCTTGCAAAGGAGGCATTCATAACATACCCAGTTGAAATCTTTGTGAACATCCTCTATCATAAGCTAGGATGATGTAGCATCTTACAATCGTTTAAAACGTCCAAGGTGCCATTGTCGCGCACGTCTTACCTTACCTTGAATCACCACTCGTTCCCCAGGACTGAAGCGAACAAAGCCTGGCGGAACCGACGGGTGTAGTTTCAAACCATCGGTTGAAGGGTGTGATGGTCGGTTGAAGGGTGTGATCGGCGAGTTGATTTTGGATTTCAATTCAAAGCTAGATTTTTTGTTGGCTGTTTGAGAGATTTCCCAAAAAACCTCAAAACCACCAAAGGGGTAGAAAATTGCATATAGTGTACAGTAAGTTACCATTGACATCAAATAAAGACTTAGTGATTCTTAACTTGCCATTTTGAAGAATACTGCACTGCTGTCATTAGCCCCAGTATGCCCCAGTAAGTCATACCGGTATATTGCCAAGGGATCCTTTCAAAAGCGTAATTAAGATCCTTATTGTTGCATATTTTTGCGCAGTTTTCTACCCCATATAAAAAATCCAAGTAACCGATTCTTTTTCGTTGCTCATTTTGTGAACTAACTAGCTGGCTTCAGTCGAACAGCTGGCAACTCATTTAATGGACACGACTTGGTGAAGTAATCCTCATCACACGGGGTTGATGAAGAAAAATTAAGCAAGAATGTAGCTTTACTGCCCAGGAATCGAAGATAGCTGGCTGGAGAATGGACCTTTCAAAGCTGCCGTACACTGATTTAATATTGTGCAATATTGGGCATGTTCCAGGGCTATGTATGCATACCCTGAGGGTAGCGTGGGGTAAAAAAAATTGGTCACATTCAGTAATACTAGGCCCTTTGAATCCAGAGCAACCAAAATAGATGTGTTCTGGAGTGAGCAGTGGAATTCATGTTTCATGACCATCCTTCTTAGCCCTCCTGATGGAACCCCACCCAAATATAGCCCGGCTTAGTCATGGGCTATCAACCACCAGTCTCCTATTTCTAGTTGACGGTGTGATCAATGTCGTAACATGTAAAAAAAATGGCGAACCAATTAATATCTTGACTTCTGACTTTACAAAGCCTTTCCACTTGCTCTTATCTTGACTTGAAACCACTTCATCCCACTTCAACTTTTTAGACGCTGTGACTTTTCCATTTTGTTCCGACCGGTTTTTTCAGGCAAAGCGATGTGGCTGTTCTGCCAAGTGAAACAAATTCAGGGCTGTGGTCAGAAACATCAGTCATAGGGGGCCTTTTAGCACTCCCTACACCAACATGTGACATGTGGACGAAATCCGGCTAGATGAACCAGTTGGGATGGTGAACAGAATATTCATCATATCAACTGGTGCACCTACCCAAATTTTTACCGTCCCAAAAGGAAACTGCTCTTACAACTTACAACCAATATTGTTCAGGTGCTCTGTGGGGGTTTTACTGTAAGGAGGTAGATAACACAGGCAACCCAAAGGGATGTGCCATGTGCCTATGTAAATTGCACACGTGACGACCGTCCCCATTTCGTGGACAGTTTCAGCAAAACAGCCGGACCAACGGTAGGTTCTGTAGTTGTCCTCAACTCATTTCAGCAGCACCTTTTCTCGTTGCTGAAAAGCCAAGGAATTCGCGGACCTTGTCAATGCGATGATTTGCAATGAAAGCTTGTACTCAGGATCAATGTACCATCAAAATCCACGGTATATACAGTATACAGATTGAATTCAATCACTCATAGACTCATAGCTAGGAGGACCTACGCCTCACATACAGGTGACCCTCCCTAAAACAGCAAAAGCCCCTGAAAGGCCCGGACCCAAAAGGAAAGTGGTCTCCCAACCATCATTTATCAGAGTCTATGTTAGTCTTGGGGAGGTGTAAGTAATTATATAATGGTCACCTTTTGTTGTGTTGAAATCATTCCTCCCACCACATCAAGGAAGATTGATTCACGGTGGAAATCCTGGGAAAGGCCCCTTTCGAGCGATATGTGTCCAAAATCATATCCCTAGAAATCAATCAGCAGATTCTAATAAAAACAACGAACAATCCACAATATATAATTATCCACGGGAAGTGTTGACTGTAGACCGAACCTTGAGATTTATGGTCTCTTCGGCAAGCAAACACTTGAACCGCAATGGTCGGCGTTTCGTGACATCGATGACATTGACCGCAGTGATCGAAAACTACTGCTTACATCGAGTTCTTGTGTAGTTCCACAGGGTTCATGACAGCATCAATCTAAACAATGCATTGCATTGCATTACTACACAATAGGGAGCCAATCACAAAGTCGGAATGTTAATTGATCCTAAATACTGTACTGAGGAGGCATTATCTGACTAGATGCTTAGGGAAACGCAAATCAGCCAAAATTACTATGGCATCTACAGTGCTTGATCAGTTTGATCCTCCCACTATGAGCAGGAACAATTTCACCATCCCTACTCCATGTACTCCGTGTGGTCGGATTGTGGGACGATTACTGCTGAGCCGATTGCAATAGCTCTACCCTCCAGGGAATTAACATATCCCACCTTGGGAAAAGGAAAATCATCTTCAAAATGCCATTTTTGAGGGATATGTTAGTTCCCTGGAGGGTATAACTTTCTCTCCCAATAGATAAGGCACTCAAGTATAAGCACCCCAGCCCGCAAGCGTTGCTTGCGCCGCGCTTGTTGCGGTGCCCAAGGCTGGTTGACTGGTATGAGGCCCAGCACTTCCACTGATAGGACCCTTCTCACACTTTGACAGATCCAAAGTTATCCTTGGCAAAGGTTGAGTTGAAAAACGATCCTGGCTCTGGCAACAGGATGCAACAGGATGCAACAGGTGGTAGGTTGCATATTCTATCACTCGCCAGGCAGTAAATACCACGTATGTTTAGAATTGTTTAGATATAGTGTGCCCAATGTATAGTCTGTATAGTCTGTATAGTCTACTTATCTACTGGCTTAGATGCTTCCTCCAACTCTTTACAAAAACCATATTTCTCCCTCGAAATGAGGGAATGCCCTTTAAGAATCCAGTAAGCACAGGTAAAATCGACCATATCGACCTGGCTATCAACTTCGCTCCTGAGAAAGAACACCTCTGCATTGAGTAAATATATAGACCCCTTCATAGAAATGTAGCGGAAATCAGCGGAAAGTGAAGATTCACTTGATATCTGTCATGTTTATCCATTCTCCATTGACTGTAAACGCAGTAACTCGGGTGTATCACTTTATCTCTATCCCATGATGTCAGTGGATTTTGAAAACTAGTATATCTAAGGGACTACGCCGAAACTGGTCACATGTTACTCGTATTGGGAGACGCCACCACTAGTTGTAGGTGAGTTTCATAAACTCCCCTAGCCTTTAAAAGATCACTGATTCTGATATGCATCCTTGGTCAACTGGCCAAAATCTAAGGTTCAAAACTTTTACCGTAAAAGGCCACCAAAAATGAAGCCAATAGAAATACTTTATCATCTATCTGAATGTCTGACCTTACTATATTGCACTAATGACTAATGACTCACGTCTCAAACTGGCTCTCCCTCAACATCCCTTCAAAAACCTTCTTTGCACAAGGACCCTATAGGCCCTATGACCACAAAAGTTGCTAATTGCTGACAAGAAACTGCTCCGGAAGTGGGAGCGTTTCCTGAAGTGCGAAGTGATCGAGATTGATATCGGAGTGACAGGTGATGTTGGGTGAGGTCACAACAAAGGGTGTTGTGATAGGGGAATCCTTCTAACGAGACCTCAGATTCTTATTTGATTTTAAGTCTGACGGGGTAAACAACCCATGCTTATATGTTCATTCCACAGGACGCATCAGGATAGTGGTGGTCGCCACTGCTTGTTGAAATGATAAACTTCAGGCAGATTGATTGAAGTAAGGGGCTTGTGGCGGTGCGGCGAAAACCCACGGATCCCATGCTCACTTGATTTGAGTTCTTAACGTGGTGGGGTAATTGAGGAAAACTTAGTGGATTTAACAGGGAACATCCAAAGGAGCCTTATTTTGCTTTGATTATCTTTGCCTCGAACTTTCAAAAAAAACTAGTGCAGTAAGTGGCCTGACACCATCTACAGTATCCCCTACTGTTCAACATGCAAAAACAACATCTGCAAGATTGCCAAGTGATTTTCATCCTATAGGGCACCTTTGAAATGCCCCCGTGGTAAACTATCATAGGCCGCCACATCCACAAGATGTAGATGTGGTTTCTATCGAAAATATGGCGTTTTGCTTCCCTACTGCTTGGGATGACTGGAGGATACTACCTTAACGCTCCTAGGGTCCTTGAACGCTCCCTGGAATCCGACCTATCCATTCCAACAAAAACGGGTTTCTTGATGCAATGTATTCTATCTATTAATCATGCACCGTGCACGTACAGTACTTGGTTTGTTTGCTTATTGATTTCAATCTATGGAATATATATGTAAAGATAGATATTTGTGTTAATTCTTCCGAAGTACAAGCTACCTGGAATAAAATCCTTGCAAGACTAGACAACAAATTCTGTGGTCAAATGGATCGCGGGATGAAAGCATTAAACATATCAAAAATAACATCACGACTCACGCCTGAGCCAAGATTTGATTCCGGTGGAACGAACGGTAGCTCCATACATGGTTCCCTCACTGTGAAAAACACATCCGATGATACAATAAAATCTGATCATATATAATTGGATAATTTGTACCTATAGGTTACGTAAACACATGATAGTTATTGCCTGGTGATAATCTCATGCCATCTCATGCCTATCTCCATCAACTAGTACCAAGAAATTTCCACACCTATCGGTGGCTTAAGTTATATTCATTTTGGTTGCATTGCAAGATTCCACCTCTTTCGAGAAATCTGTGGGTGGTGGTGCTTCACCCATGAAATCCAGTAAGGCATCACCGGACAGGGATGCCGATGCAGATGCGGTGTCCGGTGCCAACAAGTCCTCGGAAATGAGAACGGCCAAGAAAGCTGGAATTGCTGAAAAACCTTTTAAACCCAACCCATAGATACAGTACCATTCAAAGGTAATAACATCATTACTCATTTAAAATCCATTTTAGTTGTATGAGACTATAACCTCTCTTCAAACAATATTAAATCTGACTAATTTAATCATCATTTGGAGAGGATTCTGCAATCCAACAGTCCTCCATATTTTTTCACCGGGGCCTGGTGGGTTTTTCCTGGCTTAAAACTCGACTTCTGTGAAATGGTTTGCGGTGGAGATGTCCACAAACCAGTCTGGAGCTTCGAATTTGTAAGGAAAAACTCATCCTCCTGGATCTTAAAGTCCTGCAACAATATATCTCAAGGATGGCCTTAATAAGTTGTCTGAACAGTCAACCACCAACGGTTCGGAACGGAAGTTCATTTAGGCCGGTTTCTTAAGCTGCACCCAATCAAGTGAAATACCCAAACTTTTTGGACAAACGGCCAGAGAGTTGATGTTTGGATGCGCCAACATCCATTGACCTGAATTAACTGGACACTACAAGATCTATAGCTTGTAGGTTTTTTTGTGCGACTTTTTTGGCCATTTATTATAGGGAAGTGCATCATATCCCCTGGATATCAAAGGTTAGATTCACATCATCCCGGTAGCAACCAATCCCCCTTGTGACAGGTCCAGTCACCAACAAATCGCCTGATCCGCCAGGTCCAGTCACAGGATGTGGGACACGTTTTGGGGACTCCTCCAGGGGCAGCTGCTTGCAGCTGGAATACCAGTTCTGGACCATCGAAAATATGGTCCAACTTTTGTGATGACTGAATTTCACTTACCAAAAATTGGTCATTGCAAATGCTCACATATATTGTTTCATTGGAATCCTAACTGCCTTGTTCACTGCCTCCTGAAATCGTATTCTTCAACAAAACCCTTCGTGGAGGGTAGTTTTCTCTCCGGATTCCCATGACTGTTGGCCCTTGGCCACTCGGGGACATGCAAGGAAATAGTCATAGCATGAACAAGCATGTAGCCATCATTCTCAGCTCAAGTCATGGTGAAAAGTTTGCAATCTTGCAAGTTGGGAACCTGAAAGTTGTGAGAGAAGGATGTGAACGAATCATATATAAATAAACTATAATTCAATTGAAACATATATAAACAGTAACAGTGTACATATCAAATATCAATGTATCTATGCTATTTTAAAAGCATTCTGGATACCCTTAGAATTGCTTGGAACATAGTCCCTTCCTTATTACCCACTGGTTCTGCATAGAGGGTTCCATGTGTCCATTCTCTTTTCCCTGGGTGTCACTATTGTCTAACGATCTTTCATGGGTGAGCCTTGGCTGGCAACAACATGTCCAGGTACGCAAAATGAAGGTACACACCTAAGCAGTATGTCAGGCTTATGTAAGGGAATCCCCACCCAGTCCATTTATTGGAATTTATGAATCAAACTGGTTGTCTTTCTGTCTTTTTCAATCATTACGAGAACAATGTCATCTTGTCGTGGTAACAGTATGGCGAGTATACTTCAAATGTGTATATCATTTCGAACGTCCGGTTCTCACTTGCAACCATCTCAATTTCGTTTTTTGGGGAACTGTTTGCACAGTTTCCAGCCCGGACATCCTGAAACAACAAACACACAGCCCGAACATCCCGGAGCTAAAGGTAACTTTGAAATGAGGCTCTCTTAAAGGGAGAGGAGAGAGGTTAGGATTGGTAATTCTGCTTTAAAAATTTCTAAAAATACACTTTTTGGGCTAGAAAAGGCTAAATAAAGCTAAACTAAAGGGTTTATTTTCTCCTTCCTTTCATTTTGAGTTTGAGCATTGTTATATCAGTGGGCGAATGACATGTTTGCAGTCAAGACATGGCTGTCATTGATTGTGAATGGTGAAATTTGCAAATATTGTCACTTTGAGGGGCCATCCAAGTGGAAAAGTCCTCCACAAAAATCCTCCAAAATCTTCATGATCATCTTTTCTTGTGGCTGTCTTCTCGTCAGGGTCCAAACCCAACTCTAGCACCAGATTTTGTGGATTTTAAGCTCTCCTGCGCATTGAAGTCTAACAAATCCACAGTGGAAGAAGACATTCGTTTCTCCTCTTTGATCTCCTTCCAGCGACGTCAAAAATCTGCTGTCGGCTTACTGTTTCAAGAATCTTCGCAATAAAGTTAAAATTCCCTTTAATAACAAACTCTTAGGATAAGGTGGTTCACACCAACCAAACAAAACACTTTTTAGCATCCAACCATTTGGGTACATACTGAGCTTATACAGTGATGTAGTGGTATACACCCTCCAAAATTAAACATAGAACATTCAAATCACCCAATTGAAAAGGAAAGTCATCTTCCAAACCTGCAGTTTTGGGTTCCATGTTAATTTTCCGGGGTGTGCATCATCTCCAGTTCCTGTTTTTGTAAGGAGTGCACCTTTCATGGGTTTGACTTCGTTTTAAAAACCGGCCCGAAGATTCCCGTGGACACCAAGCCCCCCAAGCGAACCCCAAAATGCAAGAAACTTCATGAATTTTTGGTGAAGGATTCAAAGGGGGGTGTCAGCGTGTAAACAAAGACATTTTAAAGTGTCATATAAATCTTTCAACATATCGTCGAAGGACCGGAACTAAAAAGATGAAAGGAACCCCCGGTACAAAACATCAAACAAACAACATGATGACGGAAGTTTCTTCTCCTTGGGCGATTCAGGAGCTGTTTTTGGCGATGTGGGCGTCGCAGAGTTTCGGCTTTTCTCCTCCTGACAGGGGCATGGAAATAGTGTTGAGCAACAGACCTTGCGACTAAGAAGGGACATTTCTATCATGGAAAATTCCAGGTAACCCCCCCCCCCCCCCAATGCTGTTGAGTTTTGCGTAATACTAGAGGCAGCAAAGGGACCGGACCAAGCGAGCAAAGGACCGCTTGGCGGAATGTAGCCCAGCATGACATGAAAATCAATTGTTTGGGGAAGAAGAAAAAGAACTTGGTACAACTTGCTTACAGATCCAATGAATGCGAAGAAAACACACATGATCACAAATGTCTAGTATTTTGTGATTAATTAACACAAAGGACATGAAATACACACACACATACATCACACGTTTATCCGATATGGATTATGAAATCCTTTTTCTTCCATAGCAACTCAATCAAATACTGTAATATGCAACACACTTCTATTGCCGCCGCAAACAAGTTGAGGGTGCATGGACCTACAGTATATAATCAATAACTGGAACGCTTGCGAAAGGCAAATGCTTTTCCTTCTGCCGTGGTGCCTGTTGTGCCTTCCGTCGTGCTCGCAAACGGTGCACCCGTCGCACAGTAACGGGCAGTCGCACTTGCTCCTCCTCCGAAGGGGTTCCGAAGTGTGAGAATGCTGGATAGCCTAGCTGAATGGTACAGTGACTATCATAGTCTAAGAAGCCCCAAGGCTTACCTAAAACACATTGAAATACATTGTTAAGTACGTCCCTTGTAGCTAAACTGCTCGCTGAAGAGAGAAAAGCTTTGTTTGTCAACTCTAGAACTCCTTGCTTGAGCTTTCTGACTTCTTTCACTGAGTCTCTGGATGTTTTGTGCAAGCAAAAAGCGTGGTTCACGACAACATCCTCATGCAACCTTGGACCTTTCAAAACATACTTTCAACGTTTTTCCCAAAATAAAGTACCCTTCTTGCCCTCGGAAATGAATACACCTCTTAATAAAGAAAATCAAGCACTTTTCTGAGCAAATCCACTAAAATCCCTGGGTGAAATCAAACCTCTATAGGAAGTTCCCTTGATAAGGCCTTCTTAAATCCAGTAAAATCTGGGTGGGGACTTGGACTGGGAGGGGCACGTTGAAGAGGTCCCAGGTGGACTCCTCCTGTTCTTCCTCACCTCCTCCAATCAAGAAATCCAATGCTGCCTGGGCACAGCTTCCATGAACATTTGGGCACTAGTATTGATCCAACTCAAGCTCCCCAGTGAATGAGAGAGGTATGGGACATACTGTTGATGGATTGATGGTTCAGAAATCCTGCTAACCAGTTGAGGTTGGTAGTTTCTCCCATTATCTACAGGGTTTTTTTACATCCCAGGTTGTGCAGGATTTCTTCCGTCAACACTATGAGATGTTTCTATGTATCTAAGTCATCCGAACCGAGCTGCAACGCCTACTGCAAGCTTAACATCAACAAAACTATGGTGTTTTTGGAAACCTCTGGGTCCAGTCATGAATTTTTGTCAACTATGCATCAAATCAACAGAAAAATGTTAGGTATGGCCCCTTCCAGTGACCACCAGGATTATCACATTTATAGTAGGGGGAATCCCTATAAACCTTCTGTTACTGGGAGGGGGCCATACCCAAGATATATGCATCTTGGACTTCGACTGCGCCAACAAATCTTACACCAAACTCGTTTCCATCTCAACTTGTGGCCGAAATCCGTTGCAGCACCTGGGTATTGTTCTGAAACTTCCTCAAGGCTTGTCTCGCTGGCCCTTCATCAAAGCCTTGCGATAGCAAGGATGATAAAGACCTCAATGATTCGAGCCGAGGCAAAGACGGCGAGGGCAACAACCCTGCATTGTCATCATTGTCATCATTCATTCATGTGTATAGGGTCAATATGGAACACATACCTACATGACATTAATTCATACATTTAAAAAAAGGTGTATACGTCCATGTAGATGTAATAAATAAATTCAACTAAATTAAATACGAATGATATCAGAAGCTTGCCACGAGCCCATTCACCCTCTGGGCCATAAGGAATAACTTGGTGCAGTATGAGTATCCATGAGTATTGAATTTTCCATGAGATCTAGACAAGAAGGTGATCGCAAACTGCAATGACATGACCCCTCAAGTACTCTTCCGGCTTCACCATCTTGGAAGATAAAGACCTCTCAGCAATATCAACCCCTAAGAGTAAGGTTTCAATCAGCAGCCCTGATTGAAGAATCTCAACACCCCGTGATTTTTCAAACTGAACCGGACCATGTCCAGCGAAACTATACCCACCGAAATATCATATCACGTCATATCTTTATATATATATACCCTCAATAGGAACCATAACACGGACAGGGATGGAGCAGAAGGTAGCAATCTTGGTGGGTGGGATCAATTTGCATGTTCGTTCTTACATGGATAAAGGTTCCATGCAACAGATCGATCCCCTGCTTATGGCTACATGCAAAGCGCCCTTCTTGGTCTTGCCGGTCTTGGACTACCTCCGCCAATTGTCTACGGTTTACAATGAGTTTTCAGTGGGCATTTACGCCCCTTGTTTGCAGCAAGGGTACACAGAATTCAGCTTGCATTGCTTTTAACGGGTACAATTGATCCCGCGGTAAACTAGCATAGCAATGGAAACATGCCTTGCACAACAAATACAGCTACAGTACATATTTTGATGGTGAATTCTTCATAGCTTTGTCAAAGTGTCCAGTGAATGGCAAGGACCTTGGCGGCCTCTGATCTATATAAATCTTATTACTGTAATGTGAAAGTAATATTTAAGATGTATGTAAAATATAACAGTACCTTCGTGTCTTCCATACATACAAAACATATTACCAAAAGAGTAGTTTTGACATGAATGTCAACGATGAAAACATGCACATGTAATCACATGTAATCACATGTAATAAGACATATCTATACCTAACATCACTCACAGCTAATCTTTAAACCCGTTGGTGACTTCCACATTGGACATATTTTTTCGTCATGTTTGGGACAGGTTTGGAGGATAGGACCAGCTTTTTCGGAGTCAAACGTGCCCAAGGTCTTACAATTGCAAAGGGGTTTTGGGTCGGCAGAGAAATGCTTCCCTAAAGTCAAGTTTGTGAAAGTGATTGGCCACCCTGGAAAGATAAATGTACAATCAATGTTTTTGCTCCCCACGCAAACCAATTCAAAGCCTATCTATCTACAGTAAACCTCAGAAACTGTTGTGTATATCACTATGACCGTGTGAGCAACAAATTTGGCCCTGATACTGTTGAAGAAAGAAGTCATGCAGCAGTGCACCAGTTAAGAGATAGCTTATCCACGAATGTTCACTATATAAATAAATTTTCGGCATCAGTGCAGCGTCGGTAACATCTCAGAATTCCCAAGGTACAATGGATCTACTGGCACCGCTGGTGAATCGTCGTTGGCGGAGTTCAAACCTTCAACAAAAACAGTTCCGAGCATGTCGACCCAGTTCCATAGTTGTACGTGTGTCTCTTAAGGTTTGCTAGTTACTTTGGTGCCACTACACGTTGGTAACCTAACATGGCCACGGAAAATCCCCATTTCACTCACTTTTGATGAGAAAAACATGGAAAAACTATCTTCACCGTGGCCAATTTTCCATTGCTATGCTTAGTTTGAATGAGGAATTCACCAGCCACTAAGGTCCAAGGTGGATCCAAAAAAAGGGCGGAAAAACTGGAAAGCCCAAAACGGCAAACCCATGGGCCCTTAGGGGTTCTTAAAGAACCATAGGAAACTATACGGAAGATGCTAATTATGGTTGTTAAACCCTGATTCGCCCCAATACCCCAAGTTTAGCAATATGTTTAACCCTCCCAAATGGGGTGAACTTGACATACTGCAAGCAAGAAAGTTGAGTAATTGATATCTAACAAAGAGGATCAAAGAGGTATATCTTGGTTGGGTTAGGGCTGTAAATTGTTACTGGCATATAACTTTCTGTAGGCACTTCATGTTTGATATCTGTGAAGTTTCCCTGGGAGGGAAACTCGACCCAAACTACACCTGATTACATTTAAGGCACATGACTTTCACTTCGAAACCAGATTTTAGAAAGGCACATTTTGGGGGGGAAGATGACCCAATCCACCACTGATTTGGTTGGCCATTTCCAACAACAAAAGTGGCATGGCCATTCCCTTTTCGAGCACCTTCAGCAGGTTTGTTCTTGTTGTCCTTGGCGAGTTTCCTGAAGGACAGTGCAGGTCGAAAACAGACCACTAAAGATGCGCTCGAGAATTTGCACAGAGTTCTGAATCAGCATAAAATGGGACAAATCCCAACAAATCAAAGATATACTGTAAACATGTCTAGACACTATAAATGTATAAAAACTGTGGGTAATGTGTATCTAGTATATCATCTTGAACATAATGATACATAATGAAATAAGCCAACCTCAGGGTTCATTCATCAAACCCTAAAACATATTTCAAGAGGATCTAAAGAAAGCCCTGCAACCCCAACAAAATATGATCCAACACCAACCTCCTGCAATTTCATTTTATGGCCTCATGGCCCCCAACCCAACCACCCCATCTCTTTACCAAGTGACTCAATGAGGCGTGAAGAAAAATCCGTGACCACATTCGGGGATGCCGCACCATCATTCAACTGTTCTTCAGCTTCCTGCAAGGCCATTTCCACCTGAGGTAACATGGATAGCCATGGCATAGTCATGGATGGCTCTTCCCTCTTGCCGGAGTTTTTCAGTGATACCTTGTTAGGTATGAAGTTTGGAAAATATGCTGGGCCAAATTTTGGGTAATTCACCTGGACTGTTGGTGAATATCTGATCATCCCATGAACTAGAGTGTTTGAATCATTCCAAGTGATGCAGGATCTTGTCTATCAATCCTAGCAAATGGAAGTCACACACTACAAACAACTGCAATTCAGCTGGAACAGGGCATGTTCTGAACCTACCATGACACTTCCAGATCGTGGTAGATTTCGATTTCTGGGCAATATCTTATTACAATTCCGTTGCATCTTCTGTGCCACTTTGCCAGTGGAGAGTGATGATGAATGATAATGAGTCACCCGGACCCTAGAAGTCAAAAATAATCAATGTTTCATCATTTTTTTTGGGCAGGGATACACTGGACACACCCAAGATAGACATGAAATCATCATATGTAAATTATCCAATTAGTACTGCCATCCACAACCAAGGATACCAAGGATTGGGGTGAACATTTCCATAATGTAACACGACGCACCACTCCCTAGCGTTTTGAATGGGATTGAAGGGGTGGTCCACCCTTCATGGTTCAGTTGAGAGTACCTCTGACATTGATTCGGCCAAATTTCTGACCCATTCAATGTAAAGGACATCTACCCTGTGATTTTCACACTTCTCCTCGGACACAATGAGTACCACGGTTTACCTGAAGCCTCAACCACCAAACCAACTAGCGAAAATCATTTAAAAACTGATGATTCATGATGATTCATTAAAAACATAAACCAACAAATACAGCAAGCTATGTGTATCTCAACACAAACCTCCTTTAATAACTGAACATTTAAACCACTCAGCCACCCAGGGAGTATCGGATACGCCACCTGTGCTTCGAGGTGTTCCGGAGTCATTTCCACCATGGGTCGAAATTCCATTCGTACCGGCAACACACCAGAGATGGAATGGGCTGAAGTGGCAAAGAACTCATACTGGAGGTACTTCAAGGTCCTGAAATGATCGTGGTAAGTCTGAAGTGATGCATAGTGATATGTAGATGATGCAGGAAATAGTTGCTCTTGTTGTGTGATTTGTTCGTGAATCTGAAGTCATGTACATAGATCTTATAGAAGTCAGCTTTTTTTCAGAAGGTGAATTTGTTGCCAAAAAATTCAGCAACCATAGACCTTTTTTTCTTCATCCATGTAAACCAATTCCTAGGGATACGTCCTGAAATAAGCAAAACTCCCAATACAAATTACAGTACTGCCCAGGCATGGCGAGTTGTTGCAGCACGCGACCTTGGGACCTTGTGGACCCTGGGATTCCACCTGCCCTCGTTTCTTAGAAAATCAGAGGTGTCATAACAAGTAAACCGAAATAAATCGAATGCAGTTTCTTACTTGACATCACTCGAGCTTAACTAAAAATATAAATATATATATATACACATATAAAAATATGTATATTCAAAGAGTTATATGTGCATACATAACTACAGTATATATACCTGTATGGTTTAGTGACCCTTTCAAAGGGCAAGCGCCCAAAACGTCTGGGGATCAAGTTGGGTCACGTTGAATATCCTGGAATATCCTGGAATGCCCAAAGATATCTTCGACGCCAGTGACCTTTCAACTTTCATCAATCTGCAGGTGATGCAAGTCGTGACCAAACCATCAGCGTGAGTTGGAGGTCACCAACGTCACCAACATCCCAACCTTTGATTTACGGTCACGGGGAAACTCACCATTCCCTGTCTCCAGCCACCCTTGTGCATTCAATGGCCAAGAGACTGCAAACAGCTGTCCTTGGGAACAAGAATGGCAACCAGTTCGAACTCGATACCAACATAAGCAGCGTTCACACCGTTTTGACCTTTCTCATGATATTGATTGGTTAATCATGGGGTTCTGACCACGCCATGTTTTTAGACCCTACAGTTACATAACTTGCTAAGTGTCATCCCATATATAAACAAAACTAATATTATTAGATAAACATGGTGAACTAGTCACTGTTCACATTGTTTTGGGTACAAATGCCATGTACACTACACTCCCCAAAAGAAACAACTTGGGAAGCTTTCCTTGATAAATGCATTCCAACCCGAGAGAAGAAAAACATGTACAACTGTTAGCTTGAAGGAGGATAAAACCCTGAAAAGTTGACAAATGGAGCCCAAAACAAACCCGCACCTTGGAAAAAAAGTAGTTCATTTACGTATTTTCATGTTTGGCATTTTATTCCGCCACGTATCTTATGTATTCTGAATGTTGAGTTTCTACAGGTGTATCCATATATATATATATACATAGAATCAAATAGTGTCCCCCTGGTTTCAACACGTGGATCAAACATGTCGCTTCGGAATCTGGCAGGAATTCCAGCGGATCGATCCAAGCAACCAGGATGTCTCCCTTGTACTCCTCGAGGATGTACAACCTCAGTGCAGGTGACCAAGCAGGTTGTGAACCTGGTTCCCTTCATAGGTGGTTACTGTATTTGGTAGGTAGCATATACTCACCCCATTGGCAAGGAGTATAAGTGGTATATAAGTGGTTGTTGTGCTTTTTTTGCTGCTAATTGGGTGATTATATATCACCGATCCCACCTATTAAGGGAACCGGAAACAGCTATTGACCTCAGGTGCTTGAAAAATCCACTTGAAACTACCAGGACTGTAATCAAATTGGATTACTTTTCCAAGCTGCAGTAAGGATAAAGCAACTTTCAAAGAATCAGCTAGGAAGTTTCTTGACCGAACGTTTATGATTCCAAGTTGAAGCAGTTTTCTGGCACCAACACCCAGCCACCCAACTGGAGAGTATGATTTCATGGTGGACTTCCGAAAAGATACCTACATGTCAAACACTACAATAGCAGTGCAGTGTGTATAAACACAGAAGTGTATATATATATATATATACAATATAAACATATATTTGAGCACAAGTAAATAATCATATATTATATATATATACATATTTAAATATATTTATACATATGTATACAAATATACGCGTGTAGCTCCGCCAGCTAATACTTTCCAAAACCTGAGGCTGAATTCGTGTGACAGGTTTCACAACCCTGCATCCTTCTCGTCATTTTAAGAAAACAAGTTGTTTCTCGTTCTTTCCTCGGAAGGTCCTGTTGCTATGCCGACTGGACTAGACCGGACCTCTAACACATTTCCAACAACATCCACAGCGTTTGACCGGAACCTCATGTAACATGCCTAGAACTGAAGGGCCCCAATAGGCCATTTGTCTGCATGTTTTGAATGCCGAGCTCTTCGATTTTGCGTGGAAGCACAACCAACGGTTCACTGGTGGGTTGGCAGATCATGAACGAGGACATCCCAAACCACTGGCTTACAAGGATGCAAACCACGTTAATATGAATAGTTGAAGATAGTTGAAGTGTATCATGAAAATATCGCTAGACACATATTTTTCATTATATGCCCGGTGTGTGGAGTATTCTGCTGCATCATCAGCGAATAGAAGTAAATGCAAACAGGATAAAACATATCACCACCTACAAAGACATCACTTTTTTTGCATGTTCACTCGAAGTGGAGCCAAATGTTTCAGAATACCAGATGTGGGATATATCGTCACTTATACGTCATAGTCATGGTACATACTCCCTATACTCCCTACTGATTTGCTATTTTATGGTTTCAACCACTCTGAAAATATGAATCAAATTGGAAATCTTCCCCAAGTAGGAGTGGACGTAGAAAACAACATGCAGCCACCACTAATCATGCATTGTACAATCATCCCTTATCATCTATTGATAAACCCACCAAACAACCAACGGTGAAAGGGTCATTGCTTCAGTGGAGTCACCATTCAAAGATGTGTTTGTCCACCTCATGAAACGCCAACTTGGCGGATTCCATTTGACTCTGCGCTGAGAGATACCTGGCCGCCGAGAAAGTGTTCTAGGAAAACAACTAATGTTTTAAGAGATCTGTTTGAAACAAATCATTTTATATATCTTTTATCAATCAAACATAAATATATATATATATTTATATATAATTAAATATACTTATATATATATATATGTATGTTCTGTTGTGTCATGACCAGTCAATTTTCGCCCCACCCCCCGTAAGAGTTTCACAGCCTAGGTTATTTGTTATCAACTACGCATAATAACCACCAATTTGCTGTAATGAGGCCTTAGTTCTCCAGGCGTATGACGGGCGTGGGAGGGGGTGGTGGAGAAGATGGTGGTCGTTCATTTACTAGGCATACAAGTCATGAGGTTTACTTGAGCTATCTTGAGTTCCTTTAATAGTCGATGGTCGGGCGAACCATGGCGAACCTGTGAACTACCAAGCATGCCAAAACGCATGAATGAAACGAAACCACGAGCTAGTTACTAGGTCAATTGTTTGGGTGTCTTTGCCTTTGTATGCTTTTGCTTATCACCCCTAAAAGCCAAGTGACTATGGCTCAAAATCAAGAACCATAAATTTTGTCAGTATTGAGTCTTTCAATAATTAATCCATTTTGGGGCTTCAAGACTTGTGATTTTTCGCCAGTTCTCCATCCGTCCTTCGGTCGGTCTGATGCAAGTTCTTCTTGGTGCATTCCTCCAGCTCCTGCCACGGTTGTAAAAAGGAAATGACCCGCCACTCGGCCACTCGGTACCTTCTCGTCCAACATCCGGTGCTCCTACTTAGCTCTCCTAAAAAATAAAAAGGAGGGCATCATAGCACAAAACCTATGAAACGTATCATTCAAGCCAAGAAATCTACCTCATACCCTGGTTTTGCATATGGTAGGTCATCCACCGACTCACCCAACAATGAGCAACAATGCTTCCTTTCGAAACTGCTGGGTAAGGATCATGACTAGTCAACCTACCCAAAAAGTACTTTCCGCCTCAAAGGCTTGCAACTGCTATTCCACCAAGACATGTTGCGCTTGATGCCAGCATGATGTCTACCATTGAACATTTTAACAGATCACCTCGTTACCTCGTGTTTGTTCAGGTACCGACCCCAAGAAAACCTATTAGGGTTTCAATTGCCGGCCTTACTTACGCACTTACAGGAAAAGGATGCTTTCAAACAAAACACTTATCAAAGAAGGGCCGGCCATCTGGTTTTTGGGTGGGGGCACAATTTGAACAACCATGCATAGGCTCCAATGCATTTTTGCATATAACTATATTCAATTCAAAAAGTTTTTCTTGAAACCCGTCAAAACCACTCGATCACAGGTTAGGAGTGTGTGTATATATATATATATATCATTTGGACAAATGTCGTTTAAAAAGAGCTTGTTTTTGACCGCCTTTCGTTGGTCAGCGCTGTCGACTGCAGAAAAAGCAGCTGACGAAAAACAGAACACTGAATGCGAGCATGAAAGCTGCAAAGGCCGGAAGTATAAATTGGGTTGCTGCCAGCAAGAGGGACCCCATCAAAAAATACATAAACATTGACGAAATAAAAAGAACGATGGCACTGAAGCATGATCCTGCCAGAAATCGCACGCATCGAGAGGGAACATGAACGACAAGGTGATTAATTCGTAGCATGAGCGGCGGCAGTGTTGTCATGAATAAAGGTAGCAATATCAATTCCATCACGGCGTTCCCTGCCATGTAATGTGCCACTGAACCTCTCGTGCCAGGAAAAGAAACTTAAACGTTAGGTTTTGCATGGTAACAAAAGAACATGAGAACACACAAACTTCAAACGTATACAGCGTCATACCATCCATATCATCCAGCTGTGGGAGACATGTCGATGGTGTCTATTTTTGTGGGTGCATTTTTTGGTGGTATGTAGGCATGGTATGGATGGTATGTCATATCTTCGACTCAGCCACCATAGCCCCAGCAAGCTGCTGATTGCTGGCAGTCTGCTCTACCATCGCAACCTAAGACGGCCACCCAACCGATCCATACCTTAGTTGCTGATGTTTGCCTAACTTAGCTGCAATCTGTGTGAAATTGATGTCTGAAGCATCCGCTTCAACCGACCGTGTGTCAAATAATTGCATCATCTTCCCAAAAATTTTCGGGTGAAAATATCACATGTCTGCAACCACCATCATGTTGTTTCGGCAATATTTGTATGCATGCGAGCGTGAAAGTAAGAAATGCAAGAAAACGATCAAAGAGAAATAGTTCAAACTGGCTTTTTGTCTTGAACATCTGAACATCTTCAATTTGAGCAAGAGTCCGTCCACCTTCATCTCCATTCCCACTCTTTTCGTTTCATTTCTAGTTTAGCCCTTTCTTGTTTAGCTAAGAAACCAAAGGTAAGATTGCCACCAAACACAATTTGAAGCCAATGCCATTCTCTTGACCCACCGAATTCAACACATTGTCACGCAAAGGACCTCTGACATACTCATTGAACTGTTCAATGACTTCATCCTTCGAAGGGTAACTGGTAATGTGGCGAAAATCATCAATACTTGTGTCTAGTAGCAATGGCTCTTCATCTGCATCCTCAGCGGCCACCAGGAAAAAAATGGGGAAACCAATTTTTGACGACACCCAAAAAACACGGTGGTCAAAGAAAAAGTCATGAATCCTACATGGGAGGGTTCAATTCAATATGAATGGCAACAAACATAGCTTTGCAAGTTGTAATTCTGCCCCAGCCAGCAAACAGTGATCCTAGTCCCGGGAACCTGTGTCTTTGTTGCATGCCCGCATGTCCAAACCAACATGGCTATGGAACAAAATATGTATTTTTTGCCACTGCGCCCTCCTGTTGGACGCGTAGCGACACGTCAATCTGCCAAACCCATCTTATATCATTGAACAGCTAAAATTCACCGAACGAATTATCCCAACTCAAAAACATGCTTGAGCCACCGCCGCATAATGCCACAAAATTGTTACGTTACTGCAAATACCGTGTCCTGCATACAGTTATTACCCTGTACTATACTGATACTGGTTGGTGGTTTCAACCTCTTTGAAAAATATTCGTCAAAATGGAAATCTTCCCCAAATAGGGATGAAAATAAAAAATATTTGAAACCACCACCTAGGATATCATATCATGTACTTAGTGTTATAAAATACTGATATGAAAAAATACACACAACAAATTGCCCTCAAAAAAAAGCCGTCGTGCATCCAAACAGGGTGTCGAGTCTGTACCATCGAATGCCACACGCAGGGAAGGCTCTAATGCTTCATCGAAAAGATCCAAAACCTTGGCGAATCGCCCCAGTTGCACCGCAACGGTGTGTCTCGGGAGGATGAAACTGTATACATGTATCAGCAAAATATACACACATCCGCAGTGGAGTAAGTTTCTTTTGAAATTTGGTGCATCGGAGAAATCAGGGTTGTTCAAGGTCCAATGAAGATAGAACAAAAACATAATCCTAAGCCTCGGACCACTACTATACCGTCACAGTCTTCCATTAACATGTTTTTTCAATCTGATTTTGTTTTTGATCGCAAGTTTTCAAGGGTTTGAAATCACAATCAACACAAATACTAAAAATGAAAAAAGAAAAAACATCAACTTGGCAACGTTGTTGACAATTCTATCACCTTTTGCGGAGCAGAAACATGTCCCAGGATGACCCTGCGGTCAGTTTCCAAAGTGCATTTGGCATTGCGCACATCAAAGTGCGCCATCTGTTCCAGCATCGACTTTTGTTCATCAAGCTTGTGGAAGCAAAAATATGAGAAAGGAATGGCAAGCACAAAGAATGCCGGTAGAGGTATAGCATACATTCTGTACAAAGAAACATACATAGAGATGTATGGTGAATTTTCATCCACATCTAGTGGAGCAGCAGTTCCAGATGTTGATAAAGCCATGATGACATACATGCCAAGCCAACAAAGACACCACATAGCGGTCCACATTGGCACAAAGTGTATACGTTTTGCTGATACTGATGTCTTTGCATGCACAGCAAGTTCATAATTGCACCACAGTCGTTGAAACAACCTGGGTTGATTTAAATAGCCCGTGAGTTGCGACAAACAGTGACATGTTCATAAATCTCATAATCTCAACTGCATCGAAAGCAGCATCAACACTTCCCAAGATCCAAAACAAAGTATGTCAACAAGAATAAGCCAGAGCACACATACTATATGTACATCTATAAAATTTGTGGTTTTACCAAGTCACGTGTGATCCCAAAGGACCAATAGGTCTGTAGATTGGGCCACAAATGCGGGAATGGCCTGAAGCGTTTGTACCTTGACCAAGACATTCTGTTGGTCCACGCAGACACGATCAAACCAAAAGGATATGTCACCTGCGGGGTGGAATGGCTCACGGCAAGAAAATTGTCCTGGTTCGAACATCTTGAACAGCCTACATTCGCCACTGGCTTAAAGAAAAAGGATGGAGTTTATGTGTATATATAGAAAAATATATAGATCTATATTTAAAATTATATTTACATAAAGGAACCTTTGTCGTTGTTAACCTTGCATCTTTTATGTTGACTCGGAAATAACGACTCTTTTTGGCCGATTCTTTTTCCATGGACGCAAAGTCCTACCAAACAAAGGGACGGAGTTGCAGGTGGCTGAGGCAATAATGGGTAGGGTAATGATGAAACAGTACGAGGCCTAATTTAGTTCTCGAAGTTTGTTTTTTTTTTTTGGGGGGGGGGGGATGGACAAAACATATATTGGGACTCAACAAAAATATTGGAAACAGAACCTGAAAAAAGAATATCCTAAAAACTAATATAGGCCCTGAAAATAGGCCTTTCGAAACATTAAAGCAGTCTTCCAACCATGAATTTTCAGGTATGCATTTGGTAGAGGCCCTTTTCTGGCTTTAATTCAGCAAAAAAAAACCAATGATACATTCCTAGATCTTGCATCGCATCTTGCGAATGCGCGCCTCGAAGGACATGGCCAAAAAGATAGGTGAGAAGGAAAATACTCAACGGCCAATAGAGCAAGCAAACATACCTGAGGCTGTTGGGGGTCAGCATGCAAAGATGCACATCGATGTTTCAACGCTGGCATCATTTGTTTGTAGCTAACATACATATCTCAAAATACATATGAATATATATTTATACATGCAAGTATATTTATAATTATTGAATACGTACATACATATAATATATTATAAATTAAAATCATGTTCATGGTTAAATCTTGTGATCCTGTCACACGATTTTTGGGGAACCTTTTTTCGGCCACGATGCAAAGACCATTGAGGAACTACGGCAGCCACACTGCTGATGTTTCCCGCAAAGATGACCTGAGTAGGGTGAAAACATGACGACATGAACCATCATGTTGGTTGGTGAGGATCCGGGATCCTGAAATGTTAATATTTGCTCTGTTTAGTTTTAAGGTAAGTATTTTGGGTAATACCGGGTAGTCAAAATCCCCTGTATATGCCAAATATCACAATATCACTAAATAAACAAGACCTTGGTCATTGCTCACATGAGAATCTCTGGGTATTAACCCTCAGTGCTGTTCATGGGGTTCATCTGAATGGAAAATGTTGATGAAGTGTGGAATGATGTTGCAGCGAATGGTTGGCAATACCCGACTGCGAGTCTTTGAAAATGGGCGTGTAGAATAAAACATCAGCTGGGATTTATGCCTTGCTTTGACTCTATATGCCAACCATGTTTTTCTCCCAGCAAACCTGAACCTCTTTTGTAGGACTTGCAACAACAGGTCATCTGCTGTTCAAAATGCCAAGGCACCAGAAATACCACAGCCATTGTACTGGCTGTAATAGATGAGATGATGGCCAAATCAAGATTCAAGAAGTGACACATAGCCAACAATTTCATCCAGCTGGGACATGACCATGAATGACTTATACACAGGTCTACCTTCAGGGCATCTTGTCTTTTTTTATTTACAGAGGTGCCGGGCGAAACTCTTCAGTCAAACCTTTGGAAAAAAAAACATTGTTTTGTGTCTATTAAAAAAATGATGCATGTTCAACGACAATCTCAAGATAATGACCTGATTTTTTGTCCTTAAACGTCATTCGACTATTTTTTTTGAGCATCTGAAGGGCCCTCCGAAGACCTGGGACACTTTTGGCAAAGAGTTGTAGAAAAACCTAGGCGGCAGGGCATCTTGTCGAAATTGTGAAAAGCCACGCAGCTTCTGGATTTATTAAAATATTGTTGAAAAAGATACCAAATTCGATGATTTGTTTACCGAAGAAACCATGGTACAAAGCAATATCCTTTAAACATCTTGAACAACCAGGTCTAACAGATCTGAAATCAGTTTCAGGTGCGTCGGTTTTTTCCCTGCTTAAGAAGGACATTCAACTGGCGTCCCAAGGATCCAAATTCCAAATTTGACTTCTCAACTGGACATTAGATCTATATGTCAATTTTGGGGCAAGAACTCATAATTCACCAGATCAATTAAATCGATTTAAATCTAACATACTGCCACTGTGCAACCATGCAACCATAAACTGGGTGGTTTGTGTCCAAGTGTCATACGTACGGATTAGATGATTAGATAGATATAGCCACAAACAGTGTACGCACTCAAGATCTCCATCGAAACAATTTGAGGCTACTAATAAGTGCCATTCACTTTTTAAAACACAGGCGACCACTAACAATCCGCAACGGGACCGGATGCGAGATATTTCCAACATGAAAAAAGGGTCAGGCTTGATTCCCCACATAGAATCCCGCATATCCATTGATAGATCAGTGTTGAATAAGAAACAACTGAAATTTTCAGAAGGGACCTTGAAAAGCAGGAAGAGTCATCCGTTTCACAGATCCGATCTTCATCAATATCTCTTTTGCATTCCGCTTTAGGAAACCAAAACAAAAAAACACAGTCTTTGTTGATTTCAACTGAGGCACCCCGGTGGGTCACTGGGTTTCTTGAAACAACTCAGCATCGTGGATAAAAAATGTTTTGTGATCGTAGCAGCGGATGCAGCCCGAAAAAGGCCATGCCTTTCAGCCAACACGATCTGCTTCTGAAGGGCGTACATGGCGAACGTTGGACGTCCGGAAGCAAGCCGCGTCCGACAGTGAGAAGTAACGAATGCCCAATCTTAAAGCTTATCTATGTCACGTCAATATAAATATACGATATTACAGTTGTTACCATCAAAGTTGACGAAAAAAACACAGTGCTAGATTCCAAGAAAACATGTCCTGCCAAATGGTGGAGTTCCAGCGAAAAACAACGAATCAACATCCTGACACACCGAGCTAATAGACAACAAAGAGCCACCATCCAACGGGAGACATGTTGGACTAAATGTATTTAGATTCTTTGCCAAACAGGTGAGCCTCAAACTTAACACTATTGATTTTTTAGATAATATACTTGATGCACCGGAAAGCACACCATTCAAATGGTGACCATCTTGATTTTTTGTTTGATCACCATCTGCCATAGGATCAATATTTTGAGCCAGCAACTTGAGAGCGATTTCACCACGAAGTTTGGTCACGTTTACCACACGGTTTGTGTGACCAACAAGTGGGGCATGCCACACGGTCTGAAGCAACATCCTTTAAATCAATTACCAGGAACGATCTATGCGAAAAGGATTCCTATTTTGATAGGTTGACCTGCATTACAGGGGACGTAAACAAACACAGGAAAATTTCGCACCAAAATCCGGTGATGTTCCACCAAAATCAGATAAAATCGGTGCCTACTAAAGAAATGTCGAGAATAATTGCCATGAATTTGATGCTTAAATGTAGGCAAATCATGTAAATCATGGTAAATTGTTCCAGTTCCATATGGCACGGCATTCTGTTGATCCCAAGCCCCCTCCCATCAGCAAGAAAAAACAGGAATCTCCCGCTTGGCAATGTTGTATTCCAGGAGGCGCCGACGACGTTTATCCTGAAAAAACGCCAGTGGCAAAGTTAATAAGGGGATTGCTACTTGCCTGTTGGTGGGTAAGGGGTGAACCCAACACAGTATAATCAATATGTATACTGTATACTGTGGAAACATCTGCAACGTTAGAGCTCTCCAGTTTTTTTCGGAGATTGGGGTGTTCATGAGTCCTACAAATACATGAAGTAACATACCCCAGAAACAGCATCTGGAAAGGTAAGCAACTCAGCTTACCTCTGCCTTCCTAACCCCTACATTCTGAGAGGCTATAGTAGACTTGAGGCTTTTGCTTGATAGCAAAAGTCCTTGTAGAGTTGATTGGATAGGTCGAAGCGTATTGGAAATTCCAGGACTGCGTTTGCTTTGAGGCTTTGAAAGCACATGGCTCCTCTAAAAACTCTAAAACACTGGGTGAAATCATCTTTTTTCCGACATGACTGGGCCCACTCCATCTTTGCGAACGCAAATGTCCAAAGATTTTGTGTGTGTGTGTGTGTCTTGGGGTGACCAAATATCTATTCAAATATATATACCCCTTCCAGAATCGGGAGATGTCAATCTCTTGAAGGTTGATAAGTGTTGGTTCACAATCTGAAGTTTGCTACCACCCTGAAGAAATGAGACCTGAATAGCCGGCCATACTAAGGGACATGCGTAAAGACGTATTTTTTGGGGAGTGTGGCGGTTGCAGGGGGGAGGTCCTTCGATTCCCATGACCAATACGTGCCTTTGGTAAAAAGGTTGGAATGATCTTGTGAACATCATCCAAGGCCCAAAAAAAACCAGGACCTACTCTACTCTGTGATGGACAGGGAGTTTGAGCAGTCTCCAAACGTTCCTCTTTTAGATGGGAAATACTGTGCATCATCACCAGATCCTAATCGCTCCCTTCACAATTATCAATGCATACGAAATGTGATGAAAAAAAAATCTCCAAAAACTTGCAGGCTTTTGAATGGCACCTTGGACATCTGGGTAAATGGAAGAATCATACTGTTGATAGAGGAAATCTGGCGGACCAAGTGGTAAATAGAGGGATGAATTACCTATTGCTCAACTGCTGCTCACCATTTGAGTATTCATTAAAGCTACCATGCATTACCTACGGAATATGAGCTTTTTAATTTGTCATGTTTGTTTACGTAACAGGAATGAACATTTTACGAACCCAAACAACTATAATAAGAAATCCTAGTTAAAAACACCTTTCAAAATCCCTTGCACTCTGACTATTTTGAAAAACCATTCTTCGGGACTCGGTCCAAACAAACACCCGGCAACAAAAAACACTCAGATCCGGGGCTCTAATTCGCCTTTCATATTCTTATGGTTCACAATATGACACTTCAATGGATTCCTGAGCTGCTGCATTGGAACTGGTTAAATGGGAGAAGATGGGAAGATACAACTACCGAACAAGTAACAGTAAGGTCCCAAAAAAATCATTAAAGAAACAAAACAATAACAGGATTACAAAAACAGAAGGCTAATAGCAGTTTTTTCAGGTGGATACCTCAGTTTGAAGATGAGGTTCCTTTTCCCAAGGTGGGATACGTTAGTTTTTTGATTTCAGGGATGGTCATTTTTGACTATCACACCTTTTGCAGCTACATATTCCACCATTTCTTTTCCAGTTGAAAAATGCGAAATTTGTAGGATCAAAATTTTGTCATCATACATCAATGTTATATGATTAGTGAACATCGATGTCTATCATTGGGTGAATCTCCATATATAATCTGGTTGAACTTGTTGGCAACTAGAGAAATCTGGCTGTACAGTTGACGTGGAGAATCTACCATTTATCTCAGAATTCTGTAGACCTGAAGTGGTTGCACAATTTTGTCCGATTTCTTTTTCATTGAGTCCAGTGCCAATTGCTACTTGTATGTTAGCTTTCAAAGTTATAAGATGTTGTTTGTTTGCCTATTTCTATAGGACTATCTGGTTGCAAAAATATTCTTTAACCTTGAACTTTGCTGCAGGTACCGACCGACCGCCACAACAAAAATTGACTCAAGCTGGGAGTTCCGCCATCTACTTTGACCTGGTGTGACCTAGAAGGGGGCCCCTGTGGTGTTCACCAACTTGGTGAAATGCGGCATCCTTCAACCCTGGTGGTCCAAAAAAATGTGTAACGGAGTGAAATCAAGGGTGTAGATAAAATGGTAGCAGCTTCAAAACTACAGTAATTGGTGTAACTAAGATCTTTACATCTCAATTTTCAGTTTGGTAGGGTGTCACCTTTTTTCCACTGCTCAATGTCATCTCTAGGCAAAACTGCCTGTTCTCCTGCTAAAGGATTACAGGGGCCATGTGGCAACCGTAACGTTTGTATACAATCAAACCATGACCGAAGCAACGCGGTTAAAAAACCCACCATCTGAAAGATCCACGATTCATCGACTTTGAGGGGCTTTGAGGTTTTTGAAGGAAGATTCTTAAAGATTTGCGAAAAACCCCTGAAAATCAACATGAAACCAATAAAATGAAGGTTTGGTTCAAATGATGTTCCTTTTCAATTGGGGTGATCTTTAGGTTCCAGCTGTTAATTTTCCAGGGGTTTCCTGTGCTGGTATGCATCCCCTTTCTTTTCCACTTTCTTCCCAGTTGGTTAAATGCTTTGAGCTGGCGGCTTGGACCTAGGAATTTCTGAATCGCTCGGGGAATTCCGAAAAAGATGGTGGATTTGGAACAAGGTATTTTTCCAGCTTCAGATATGGTTATTTTGATATGTATCTTAAAATCTTGGGGGTGTACATTATCTGAAAATTACAACAAATATTCAAAGGAGTTCCCTTTTTCCAACCCATCATTCTTACATATAGATTTCTACTACTTTTACATGAACTCACTCTCAGCTTTCCGGGCTTTTCCCTCAATTTTGTCACACCGAGTGACACGACGTTGAAATTCATATCCCGTCGAAGCTTGGCGATCGCAGAATGGGGTGCATCCCCACGGGTGATGGCATTCGTGGCCTCCTTCATCTTGAAACAATCAGCCTGAAGGCTGGGGTTGAAAAAACTCCGCCTTTTGTTAAAAATCAAATATTATCAATCCCCTATAAAAAGGCACGGTGTTAGTTGGTTCCTTCAAAGGCATTTGGGGTAGACGAATTTGAGGTCCATGACCCTCATGGACCCATGAACCAAGCGATATCTAAAATCAATTTTTAGGGCATCTGCTCCCCTCGTCCATGGATACAAAGTTTGAAGCCACGTCGACCGAGGGCACAAGAATGGTTGAAAGGCCATATTTCTGGAATGACAACAGGTGCCCGGTGCCTGTTAACAAAAAAAACATGACCATGACTCACTGTTTATTGGGACTTAAGTGAGGTAAAGTCCCACTGGGCGTGAACAAACACATCGCGGTTCGAGAGGCCGAAGGCTACCATCCCCACGGGCTCCCATCATCCTAAAGGTCATCCGGATATCATGGGGTACGATGGGTCCAGCTGTGTTGGAATCCTACAATCTTCAAATGAGGCCAGTCTGTTTTCAATAAATGAATGAATCGGGGAACCGCAAGGCACCAAAAAAGCGCATGTGGTTTGGATTTGTTGTGTCGCTACTCATCCATTTATTTTCACAAACCAAGTACCCAACTCCATTCATTCATATCACCATCAAGACCCAAACAAACTCCGGAAAATCAAAAGCTCATCCTGTGTGCAACAATGCAAAACTCCAAACAGAAGTTCAGGGTCCGACATTCCTTGTACCCCGTGGGTTGTGAAGGAAAGGAGTTCTTTCCGAAAAAAACTAATCTTCCGCTTTTCCCATACAATTTCTCCTTCACATGTAATTGCTTCATACGACAGATTTTGGCGATTGCTTGGATGATCAGTTAGACGAATCGACACATCCCTTCTAGCTTGGCTTGTATAGGTGAGCTACTCACATACAACTCATACAACACATATTTCCCAGTCCTAACCTGGCCCAAACAGTTTGTTGTCACATTGGAGTTGCAAGTCCTAAGTTACAACTCATCTTCCTCGACTAAGCAACATGTTCTTATACAATACATCCCATTCATTTCTACCGGCCAATTTTTTTTGGGGGATCCCTACAACTGAACCAGTGCAGTATTCCTGAAGCATCAACCGGAGACTCCAAAATCACCCTGCCTTTATCATTGGATCATCTACCGCAGCAAGGCCTACAGTAGTACTCTCTGCCAATGAGGCCAATCCTTCTGCCAAAGTATCGATACCACGCATGAAGATGTCCACCTTCTTGGAGACATCCTTTTTGCAAACAAGTTGCCGGTGTTTTTTTCAACGAAATTCCAGAAAAATCACCTGCAAGCCTGGGAGATGAATAAACAAAACTTGAGTTATATATGAACATATGTATTAAATGATGTACCTTCAAAGCAACCACCCAAAATAAAGCCGTAATTTAACCTGAATTCAAAGGACTATGGTGATACAAACAAAGCCATGGGTGAAAGGGCGACACCCCTCGGCCAGCTTTTCAAAGCCTCAGTTTTCGTCCAAACGAAAGATTGTTGGAGCTGAGAATTCCGATTTTGTTTACCAAAGGGAAAATAGATTACCCTCTGGTAAACTAACATAGCTGGCTGGAATATCCCCATTTTCAATAGGAAATACATCTTCCATCCGGGTCCATTTTTCATTGCTATGTTGAATTTACCGGAGTGTAATCTTGGGTTGCTATTTCTTGAACAGAATCTCTTTGCTTCCTTTAAGCAAATTTCGTTTGGTTCAAAACTTTGCAAAACTTCCACATTCAAAATTCGCCTCCCCCCCGGCCACTTCAATGTCCTGCAAAGTCACATCGAAAGAGATGAAGTCCTTGACAATGCCCTGGAATGTCAGGTGGATATTTTTTCTTTTCGATGATGCTGGGCATTATTCGAACTTACACGTGTCACTCCTGAAAAATCTTGTCGCTCTATCTGAAAATATTGCACAACTAACTTTCTTCAAAAAAAAGGAAGCTCATCTATACACAAAAAAAATCAGGCATCCAAAATGCAGGCACTAAACCTTATTATTTTCGGCCATTTTGGGGATGGGTTTTCCCTTACATAAGCCGTATCCATACAGATTATATCACGGTGAGGGTGAGTACCTCCACCTTTCAGGTTCCCATCCCCTCATCCCCAACGTGGATTTTTGGGTCACCGAAATCGAAGCAGCAGATTTTTGCCAGGTAAAAATGCCTTTTTTTAGTTTCATGCTATGGACAATACATTCAAAGTATCCCGGATGTGCGTCGATCAAGTTACACAATGATGGAAGTAGAGAACGACTCTGCGAAGGACCGATGGTGACTGTTGTAAGTGAAATTTCTAACTGTTTGGCGGTTTGTCGGTTTGTGCGAGAAAATGTGCCGTCTGGTTTGGTGCCGTATCTATCCATGGTGCCATGTTGCAACCAGAATTTCATACCTGTAAGTCACCTACCATCCTTAACCATAAGGATCATGCATCAGAATGTTCAGGTCATTTCATGAGAAATGTTCCATCTTCACCCTACTCTTGAATGGGTTCAAGAGCTTGCCAGGTTTTGGTGGTAGTAGCGAACATCATGTCTACTACTACTGCTTGCTGCAACTCCCCCGGAAAATGATGCCTCGAAGACAGGATCAATGGGTTCTCCTGCGAAGCAGCGTTCCTTTAAGACTTTCCATTCCTCAAAAAGTCGCTTGAAGCAGCGTAGAGTCGTTGGTTTTTTCGGGCGGCTTGGTGCTTGACAAGTCTAGGAATCCCTTGTGAAAGGTTGGGTTAAACAGGGGTGCTTCTTCTGGCACTAGCAAAAGTAGGCACTAGGTGAGCGGGACCTCCGGAGCATCTGAAGACAGAACACTTGGAAATCTCAAATGTCCACCCTTTAAAACCAAGGTTGAAAAGCGAATCCACCAATTTTCGGCAATTTTCCGTCTTCAGAACTAATACACAGAAGTGTAGTAAGTGTAATGTTCCCTTAAAATGCAATCAAACCGCTTGATCATTTGAAAAGGAGCATCATTTTCCACATCTCCATTTTTGGTTTCCATGTTGGGTTGATTAATCAAAGATATTTTGGAAACGGTGATGAGTAGAATTGAAACAGCCACGTAAACATACACATCTATTTCAAATGGTATTTGCCAGCAAAATGACGATGTTCCATTGCTATATCTTGGGTTGTGGCCCTTCCCAGCAATAGTGACCACAAGCCACAAGCATCATCGTTTCTTGGTAAGTGAAACCTTTTCCCTTCAACTACTGACTATTACTAAGGGGGAGCGTCCCATGCTGAGGGGAAATTCTGATGGCATCTATTTCTTGACGTGATTCATCCAAAACTATCCAAAACTACCCTATGATTCTTCGGGATTGAAAAACGCTCGTTTTAGGCTCCTCATTCAGGATCGTGAAGAACCGAAATCACATGGACTAAAGATGTATCTCGTATTGAAAACAACATGATTGAAATACTTGCCATTGGTGCTTCACCAAAATGGGAGTCTTCGCTAAATCCAAAGCATATTGACCAAACTCAACAAAAAATTCGTATCAATCAATGTATCATGATTCCTGAGTCAATTCCACCGAATTTCTGACCATTTTTTGTTGATGGTGAAGTGATGTGATTTCCTTTCAAAGGTTTGAAGCTGCTCCAAGACTCCATGGCCACTGCTGCCACCTGTTCTCCATCCATCGCGCGCATGGTGGCGGGTCGCCACGGCGCTTCGCTGAAGAGAGGCCCGGTGTATTTCAACGGTTGAAGCCCGGCGACAATGTGTGAAGTGGGTGAGATTTCTTTCAGCCGGAACTTTTATGATATATATATATATATATTATGTATGTATATATATATATAATACAAAATATACTCATAATATTGTAAGTGAGTCTATGTGAGTCGTTCTTGAAGCAACGGCTACTGGAATCACTCCAATGTCAATCTACTATGTGTGTTTTCCGTGTTTTACATTCCTGACATAAATGGTACAGTACCTTTGCATGTCAAGTATAAGTAAAATGTACGCTAGAGCCGGGAACGTGAAATGCTTCCGGATGCCTTCAGCCACCAGCCCTCCGGATCTTGTGAAACACTTGCTTTTTTTTGCACCCATCGAATCCTCAAAAAGAAAACAAAAGCTGAATCTCTTACCGTCCTGGGAACCAACATATTACCCATCACAAAGGTTTTTGTTGAACATGATTTTCCCTAGGGGTAGCATCTCCATATTCCAATGACTGTGTGAACTATAACTGATTTAGCAGGAAGTTCCCCTTCAAGTTATCAGGCAACCAGCGGCCACCTGGTTGGTGATGTAACCGGCTATGATTTATAACTATTATAACTGAGAATGTTGAGTATGGCTTGGGTTACCCCCGGTTCCAAGGAAAGGTCACTACCCGACCCTCCGCCTGAAGCGTTGCAGGCCAACTCAAACCGCTCTGAGCTCAGCAATGGCTCCAAGGCATGCACCTTGAAGCCCAAGGAAACGACTTCAACTTGGGATTCATTGGATGGATGGAACAGATGATATTTGTTGATGGTTGTTGTATAAATTATTGGGAAACCAAACGGAAGGTTAAAGCAGCTGATTGAAGCTGTTTGAGTATCAAATGATCTTTTTTTATAATGCAACAGAGAATTCTAGATGCTGTACTGATTTTTGATTTTCGGTTCCTTCAGATTTCCCGATTTTCCCCGGGTTTTCAAAGCGCACCTCATCTAAGAGCTTGCAATACTCGTCGAAGCGTTGCCTCCAATAATGGCGAACATGTCCGGATCATCTCCAAGGTGTAAATGTCCTATACATCATCTATACATCATCTACAGTACCTAGTCAGAGTCAGAGACATCAGTTACACCTCCCTCTCTCTGTTGTCATCTAGATTCATTAATTCTATCAACTGTATGCAACAAACTTGAGCCATTGATTATAGGTAAGACGTTCCGGGAGGGAATCCTAAGTCGATAGGAACGGAGGTGATTTCACTGATTTCACCCTACTGAAATGAGGACTTATTATTTACACCTCTGGCGAATATTTCGCCCTGAGTACTACACACATATTCATATCTACTTGCAATTCGCACCCTGGACATCTACCCTCCAGAGAATCAAGAAAAACTCATCATGTTGGAATCGCCCTTTCCTAAAAGGAAATCGTCAATTACCATCGTCATGTTAGATTGCCGGTTCCGGCAGGTATGTCAGGTATGTCCAGGTATGTGTTTGTTACACATCATAAAAAACCCATGTGGTCCTGAATGGGTACATCCAGGCTGGTTGATAAGGCCCAGCCCAGTCTCCCATGCCATAGCACCATACCCATCTGCCCCCCAGTTGAGAAGCTGCCCCCCTTAACCATTCTGAAGGTGTCGGATCTCTCGACTTAAAAATCATCATGGCGCCTCCAGGGTCAATCTATGAATTTCCTAATTGAGAGTCTTTGCAGGGAAGTCAATTGCCACAGAACAAACATCAAACTTGTTTGAAAGAACATGGAAAATAGATACTACATGTTGTCAAAACAATGATGTGGCGAACGCCATCCTCTTTACGAATCACGATTTCTCCATTCTACGAGCTCCCTTTTTGAACAAAAAACAGCCAAATCCAGTCACCATAAATCCATCCCATGCTACCTACATCCTTCTATTGATGGAAGAAATCCTGCACCAGTTGATATGGTAAATATGTGACATGTGTAAATATCCCATTATTTACAATGATTTTTACATCCCAGGTGGTTAGCCGGATTTCTGAACCATCAACAGTTTCACTTCACGACCCGCACCCACGGCGTGTGAAGCAACTCTCCCAAGCGCGACGGGGAACAGCATAGACTACTGAAGCTTCGCGAGCCCGGAAGGTGGCTTCACCTAGGGTGGTTTTTCATAGGAAAAATGCTGGTAATGTTGGGATGGTACCCTCAATAATCAACCCCTTAAAAAGTGGGTACCACCATTTTCCCCATTTTTTCTCATCGTTCCATCTCTTTCCCATGTTTTTTGTTCGGTTTTTGGTTGTCATGAATTTTTCTTTGAATATCACCATTTAAGGTGTATACAGAAGTGTAGGTGATAACTGATAACTGATCGGAAATGTAAAAAAACTCATCTTGGCTCAAGGATTTTACACTTATCCCCCTATAGGGAACCTTGCCTTTCAAGCACCTGACTCAAAACCACGGGGGCTTTAGAAAAAACACCCAGCATATGAAGATGTGAGATGTTACATGTTAAGTGAGGGGTTTTGATTCAAGACTGGACGAATGATAGGTCATATTCAATTGCATGCTGCTCGTTTCACTCCCATCTGGTCTCAGAACCCACGTTTTTTTTATGTTGAAAAGAAGAGCATAGTCAGCCTGATTGAGGCAAAATGGCGGTGAATAACCAGTTACAGGAATCCCTTGTTGAGATGCTGGGGTGAACCTGCCAACCAGGCGGCCACTGCCATCAAGGGTCGATGGGTGAAACGGTGATTTCACCATTGGAGCCGGTTTTTCGGATGGTATAGGTGGGTTAGTCCAAGACTAGTAACTCCTCATTCAGGAACCCTTTGTTGTTTCACAAGCCTTTTCAGTCAATGGTTTGGATTTGATTGGTACTTAGTAGTCCTAGTCGATGAAATCCCTTGAAAAACTCACGGGGAAATCCCCAACAAACTGAACTACCACACGAAGCCATTTGGCGGCAAAATGCCAAGTTGGCAACACCTTCAACCCAGTATTGAAAGCATTTCCTGGGGTTACCCAACTATACATATATATATATATGTATAGATAAATATGTATAGATATATGTATATATATGTAGCTATTTGTGTAGATATAGCATATTATTCATATGTACCAGCTATAGTAACATCTTCTTCAAGGACACTTTGTCCTTTGTCACTGCCAAGGGACGTCGCATGTTGTACAGCAGTGCCAGTTCACCTCGGCCCATTTCCCACCCACGTATTCCGTCTTGTGAGATCTCAATTGGGCCACGAAAAAAACCTTATTACTTTCTAGTATGCTGGTTGGTTAATAGGGGTCCTTATAATGGTTTATTATAATCCCTATCTGGGCAGTATAATCCCCTATATAACCCAACCAACCAGGTTTTTTTTCATTGCTCAATTGTTTTTCAATCGCTGTCTATACATCAGTGGCATTTTGAGCCAAAGGGTATTACATCCGTCGTTTTTTTGCTAATAAATGTTCACTTCAAGTTGTCCCGGTAACGTCTCCATCAACCTCGCTCTCTCATGCTGAGTAATCACTGTAGCAAGTTGGTGCCACCCAACAAAAGGGCTTGAGAAAAGATGGATTTGCTCAATTAGATGTTTGATGGTTTTCTTTGAACTGATGGTTTTTTGGCCACCCAGCTTAAAAAAAACATCTCTTTGTCAAAATTGGAGTCATCTTATCCCAACTTGTGGGGCTAAAATGTGCGCGAAAAAAACACACACAAACACATGCATTTATATACAACCGTGAAAACATCACACGATTCCGAATATATGTCTATATAAATATTAAATAATTTAAATATATACATAATATATATATATTCATGGAAGTACCACCCAAGGACCTAGATTTATATATAATGTTACCAACTGTTGGGATGTTTCCCCCCCCACCACCACTAATGGAACAACAAAACTCCTCATAGTTGAATGGAATTCCCGCAACCTAAAAACGAAACGAAAAAACATCTTTAAACAAAGATCTTGAAGAGTTCTCATGTGTTGGCTCAGACTCAGACACTCTGTTTAAAAAATATAATTTCCTTCGAATGAATGCTAAATTTCCAGGGTGGTGCAACATGAAGTTGCAAATCAACACGCTTCAAGAGGTCTGGTTTCACCGATTCCCGGAAGCTCCATTGTGCAAGAATTCATAGGGTGTTTCACCAAGTCCGCAATAGCAAGTTGACTGTTTCTATTTTAACGAACGATGTGTGCAAACTTCAAAAATGCCGCTTGCAATCGTTGGATCTTTAAGGCAGGTATGGACAATTGATGACAATAGCAAAAACTAGAGTAGAATCAACCCTCTTTGGAGGGATACTATGACCTTTTCCCATTGAGATCTTCTCCAACTTGGAAGATCCCAATGAGCTTCGAACGACTCATAGAGATGGGGAGTGGGTGTTTTTATTCCAAGCTAGATACTGGGCCTTAGACATGCAAATAACTCTTGAGACGGTGTTTTAGGTATGTTTCAGGGGTCCAAATATCTTCTCAGGAGGTTGTGATAAAACATATCCCTGTTGCTACTTGTGGCAAAGTGCCAAAGGAATCACCCTTCACCAGGATGTCATGGCTGGTAGGAGGTGTGCTATCCGCACTCTCCTGCGTCTTGAAAGCAACGGTTTGTGTGGTCGAAGGGTCTGGTTTCAAGGTCCAAGAGATCTCAGTATTACTGCAATCATCTGCAATCTCTGTTCGTTACCAAGCAATTTTCACGCGCCAACAACCTTTCGGTGCCGCCATAACCTGGATAATCAAAGTCAACAAATTCTATTAAGTCATTTAAAACACAACGCTGTGCGTGACAAAGAGGACCTGTCGAACTCTTTTAGAACTTGTTTTTCGGCGTTCGGCGTTCCCGGGTCTTCCAAATACCTTGAGACAGCGAAAACAGCTGTTCACAAGCCATCCGAAGGTTCTTGGTAGTCTTCACAAACCCATTTCACCACTGGTGCCCATGATAATTTTCCTGAAAAATGTAAATCCTAACGTCTAGCCACCACAAATTAGAGTTGAATAATGGATTATACAGTATATAATCAAATGGATCACCGATTATTTGTGAGTCTATTGTCCAAAATGCAACTTGCCTGGCCACCCTGTCATCCCTGTCCCTGACTCTCCTCGCCACTCTCTTGCCCTGCTTCAGACTCCTTGCGTTTTAAGTTTAGGTGATTGAAAACCCAGGTGACTTTTGTTGCAGCGCTGTTCTAGTACTTTTAAGTTGACGCGTTTCCACTTAACCTATTCCCTCCAGCTATTTGTAGTGAATCGATCCACCTTTGTTCAAAAAAAAAATCACTCACACTTTGGTATTTTGTGGAAGCCGAGAACTTGTAGACAATCGTACGGAATCACCTTTAAATCAATGAACGAACCCAAACACGGTCTACAAGGAAGACCTCAGGGAAGAGACTTTACAACTCAAAAAGCAATACATACCTTCACAAAGAGAGAGTATTGATTTTGACCGATTTTGTCAAAAAAATCATGACTTTTTTGGAATGTGTCAAAATTGGTGCCCCCAGCCCCCAGCCTAAAAAAAGACAGACTAAATAGGTTTGATCCGAGAATATGAGGAAATCATATGGATTTGTCTAGGTCAACTTTTGATGTGGCTTGGCTGCGGCCGCATTGGTTCAAACAAACAAGTCCATCCATGCCGCCTGAATCCTGCCGATCTGTCCGAAACCTCCTCCCAAAGTAACGGACTGTGTCATGCCTGGGGCTTCCAAACGGCGAGGTCGCATCGGTTTTTTTCGCTTTGACAACTCTTCCAATACCATTGGCTATAGTATCCACCTAGCTTCGAATAGTGAAAAATAAAAACATGTTCACTTCAACCCGGCGCATCGCTAAATGCATAGCACAACATCTCCGGTGTGTAGCATGCTGTCCCGGAAGTTCACTTGCCCAACCTATCCCGTTGACCAGGTGTGAACAATGTAAAGATCGACTAAACCAAAAAATCCTTGAGGAATATGAAGATGCACCAGATGTACCAAGATTTTGGCATATTAGATCCAGTTTAAAGTCACTTAGATAGAAGGAAAAATCAAACGAAAAGAAATGGCAAAAACAAGACTATACATCTAAACATTGAAGCTAAAGTAGCGCAGTCTTAAGGAATTGCGAGATACAAACTACCCAAGCTTTCCAATTTGATGGAAATCCTCTTGAACATCGTTAAGCTGACTCTCTCTTTACCCTCTTAATGGCAATCCTTCACCTTCCCTTTGCCAAGTGACCCCCCCCTCGTGTGCGATTGCGACGGGGCAGTAACGGCGACGTCAAAGTGGGACGTAAAGCCTCCAACAGTTGTGGAAGGTACAAAGCATGAGAACTTTTGCAAGGCTTAACGGTTAAACCATGGGAACCCACCTTTTTTTCCTTCATTTTTAGGGGTGAAAAACGACATATTCTGAGTGCTTAAAATGAAAACGTTTCAATTTTCCATAGTTTTGGGGTCGTTTTGCCAAACCTTGAACATATATAAATTATATATATATATATGTGTATCACATCATTTAACATATATCTATATATGCAATATATATATATATATACATGATCTCTTAGGATAGAGACGGCAAAAACATCAACTCCATGCATCCAAAGATGCATCAATCTGGCAGATTTCTCGCCTCCGAGGGTCCACTGACGTGCCGTGAGAAGAAATTGCTGGGCAAGTCCTGGCAGCAACGAGGATGGCCTTGGCCTCGTTACTGAAAAGTCAGCTACCAGGTGATTCAAGCCGTGCCCTTTTCATCCCCTAGTTGGAGGTCACGTAACCCCTTGAAAGGGTTTAAGTAAACATCCCAAAAAGGTCACGGATTGAATCACCAGGTAATGGTTCATTGTTGGTTTGGGGCGTTTGGTGGTTTGGGTTTAAAAAAGGGTGCCCTTAAGTAAGACTATAACCATTATAAGGGGGACCCTGGGAATCCAAGCCACCAAACACCCCAAACCTAATTAACCATTAGCTGAAAAAATGGCTGAAAAAAAACAAATTTGGACTAAAGTGATGGCATTTCTAATGGCTGTGCCAGGATGCACCAAAACAGTGGAATCCGTGAAGGAACAAGTAGAGGGATACTCAAAAAATGTGAACAAAAAATCATTATGATCACTGCTTCTGGGAAGGGTATTGCCGAATAGTGTGTTATATACTTAATGACTCAAAAAAGTTCTGCGGATGGAAGTTGATTTGATATTTCAAAAGGTACGTTCCCTGTAGAGACTTTTGTACATCCCAGGTTGGTACAGGATTTCAGCCAATACTTGTTGGTTCGTTTGGGTTGATGGCTAGGAAGATTTGGCCAATGGATTTCAGCCAAAAATCCACTTTGGATTCCCGAAAAAAAACCCTGGCTGTCCAAACCTGAATGAACTATTGACCAATCCAAATTGGATTTAGTCACGTTAGAAGTCGGTTTTGCCTACTAAACCACTTTCAAACATATATTTCACAGTGGTTTCGGCTGAGGTTGTTATAGATGTTTAGTATAGTTGTATATATATAGTTTCCCAGATTAATTCAGGAGGTACCCCAACTGAACAAACTTTCTGCCAAAAGCAGGAACGCAAAGGACCGATTTCCCTTCAACCAACAGCATCAGAACCAACATCCAACATGAACATCATCTAGAAACCCTCCTGAAACCAATCCCTACGTTGAAATGTGCAACAAAAACATCAATTCGCTAAAAAAATGTCCATTCATCCATTCATTCATTCATTCATTCATTCATTCATTCATTCGAAGTGTTGGTATGTTTTTGCGAACAACAAAAATCAAAAACTATATAGTTCCCGGTCAAGTGTATGTACATAAAATATAGCTATACTCAATATTGATTACTAAATATATATATATATGTGGTATTCAAAAATACCTAATAATGTCCACAAAAAATATATAAATATATTCCCCTAAATTAGTAGAACTTAATTATAATGATATTCACATTGATCCCTTCATTCAGGTGTTTTTCAGGACCAACTGATCGACCAAACTTGCACCTCTTGACGACTGTCGGTCCTTATGGGCCGTTTGAGGGTGTTGTGCCTCTCCTAAAGAAACCCCTTGATACTACTGGAAAATAGCTTCAATCTTTTTTGGATAAGGGCAAAACTGATTCGTATACAATTGTGTTTTTTATTTTTTTACTTTTTACCAAAAACAAAGGCTAGTCTGAACCCTGGATATCCCTTGATTGCTAAGTCTGGGACCTTTAAACGTAACGTTGTTCATTGCGGGGACCGAAATGTAAAGGACCTTCCCCCCCAAGCCGCCTTTCAGCCTATCTTTGGAGTTGGAATGTTTGGATCTCAACAAGGTGATAGTGATCTACCTACTTAGAGTAGGGCCTGTGTGCGGCAGGCCCAACCTGTGTAACTTATAACAAATCTCAAGCCACCGAAACCATAACCTGCAGGTATGCTGTTTCATGAGGTGAACGGGGGCAATTATCGGCTCCCCCAATCCCGCATCCCGCAATGGGCTAGGCTACTTCAACAGACATTTCAGGATGGGTCTGCACCTCCAATGTAGGTGACACGCGAAAAAAAACCTCAAAACAAATGGATACAAATTGTCCATCTTTACTGAGAAACGACTGAAACATGAAGAGACACACCAAAAGAAAGCCTCACCACTTTGTCTTTGAGGATATTTTTGCGCATCTTTACCTTCCTGGCTCGTTTTCCAACCCTTCCAACCAAACCAAACTAAGCAACAGGAAGGATGTGGTACGACCAAAAGGGCCATAATTGCTGCATAAACTCGGTTGTGACAAAGTCCTTCAGGAAAACAGCTTCCGGTTGCAACAAGAAGGTTGGTGACTGATGAGTGGTGGTCATGGCCAGGGGCCAGTTGGATTTGACTCTCAAACTTTTGGAGCAGCTCGCACGCCCAATAGAGTAAACATACTAAAAGTACTAAAACGCCTTCTGATGAGGTATTTCGATTATATGAGGGCTAAAATATAGAGGTTACCTCTAGATCAAAAAGTCTTACCAGTCATAAGGAAAGTCAAATCCCAGTAACCCCCCTTTGACCTAGGTGTTGAGAGATAACATGCAACTATACTATACAAGGATAATTTTGGCAACTTGTAAGAGTCATTTTGCTTGCTATTTGCAAAGCGCTATTAAATTACCAACCCAAACAATGCAATATTAAGGAGAAACCCATCACCATTAGGATACGTTTGCATGCAGTTTGATCGTTTGATTTTTGAAAATTTCAGTAATTAACCTAATTTAATGCTCGCCCATTTTGTAAGGATCCTTTAGTCACCCTCTATGCAAGCACTGTAGACACTTTTTGAGATGAGCATATCTGAGTTCACAAAGCTACGTCTTCAAACGAGCTTTGAAACAGCATTCATAAAACTTGAATTGGAGCTAGTACGCCAAAATCGAAAGGTTGTGAAATCGAGAATATTCCACTTGATGAGCCGTAGCCACACACTTGATTTATTTGCATACCTCGATTTGATGTGCCTGCAGATTTTTTATGGGTAAAACATACAACAACCTCGCTGACATGGAAGTCCGAAAAGCTTTGGTTCTTTTCCAACCCACTTCTAAGTTCTATGTTACCAGGTTGTTCAATAATAACCTGCTGCCAAATTAATTAGACCACATCAGTTTCAAGTTGTATAAAGAAATGGGAAAACACCTGCTACTGGGGGCAGCGACCCATCTTCGGTTTCCATGAAACTGAGAAAAAAAAAACAAATCCACCTTTCAACACACACTCACCCTTCCGAGTCCGAACAGTGGTTAACTATGGTTAACTGAATAAGCCCGAAATTTGGCAGTATTTCTTTGGGCGTTTGTTGGAGGGGTGGCTCAAGGACCATGATTGATGCCACTGAAATTCCCTTTGAACCAACTGATGAAAAATCCACTCAAACAAGGGGCAGTTGTGACCTTTTCAAAAAAGTCAGTGTCAGATCTACAAACCAACCAAGTCAATATCGATTTGTTCAACCTACATGCGATCCCTAACCACATTCTACAAACCGCGCCAGGAACATGCATAGTCAAGTAGAAAATCTTTCGCCAAAAGGGGTGAACCAAAGAAATTGAACTCAAAAACAACTGTAGGAGTTAGGGAAATATAATTAAAATTTGCCAGGCCACACCACCAGCAGCATCAGCATCAGCATCAGCATCAGCATCATCATCATCATCATCATCATCATCATCATCATCACCATCATCATCATCATCATCATCCTGACGTTATGTATCTTCATGTCATGGTGGCTGCCTTTGAGTTCCAAAAAACCTCTCTGCCCATCACATATCCAAGCATCGCAAGGAAATGCCTCACCAGCACATTCGCAGGTCGCAAGTATCAAACACAGCAATATTCTAGTAGGATGTCCCCAAACGGAAGTGCAAACATATCTTGCAAAATCAAAGTTTCATTCTTCACTATTCACTCACTTGCGTCTACACTTAGAAATGGAGTATTAGTGTATACATAGATATATACGTGCATGATTATTGGGATCACGACATGTTACAACCTGTATACCACCCATCATAGCACCGAGAATCAGGCTACAACCTGTGAAGATTGACTTTTGAAAGGAATGGCCCTAATAACTATGTGTGTCAATGTGTGGACCTACACATATACACAGAAATATGTGAATTATGAGAATAATAAAATACGTATTTAAAGTAAATCGATATACTGTATGATTCCAACAAGTGACTATGTACACTGCTAGGGGTTTGGGGTTTAGGGGTGAGTTTCGTCAAAAGTGTGTTCATCATAGTAGTACTGGAAGAAACCTGAAACGTACAAAGGGTACGAACTTTCTCTAGAGTTCAACAAGTTGGTTTGCGATGTAAGCACTCAAGTAGCTAATCAAGCAATTAAGTACTGCCATTCTAAAGACCCTTCCTAACCAGTCAATAGCCAAGTAGCGAAGTAGCCCCCGCATTCGCAAAACGAAACACACAAGTAACAATTACCCAAGTGGCTGTTTGCGCAAGAGCCGTTCGGCCATGGACGAAAACGCTACACGTTCCTCTGCTGAGGTATGGGGTGCAGCACCATCACCTTGAAGAGCGCAACAAGGATAAACGTTTGGGATCTGGATTTTGTTTGGGGAGAGATTATAATTCAACGTTTTCTTTTAGGAAAATAATGATCTCGTAACATTTCAATAAAAGATATAAAAGCAGAATAGGTTGAAGAGTGAATCATCATTATGATTGTTGATACTTCACATTGTAAGCAAACTGTGTTCTTTGAGAAACTTCTGGGATTTTTGATAGCTCTCCATCTAGGATTGTGAAAGGGCATCATCCCTTAGACGAAACAAACGCGCAAAAAAACTGTTCCAATTTTGCACACTGGTTCCACAAAGAAATGCATGGTTTGGTTCAAATGATTCTCCGTTTCATTTGGTGGTGATTCTCAGGTTCTATCTTCGGTATTTTGGAGGTATAAAATCCCCCTGACATTAGCAATCACAATCCGCCCCCTACATACACATGGTCGTAGGGTTTGCATTGAATCGCTGCAACCTACCAAACCCTACAGTACTATGCCTACAGGTTACCTTGCAAAACTGTATTTCAACATCTCAACTTTCACTATCATCTGTGTCTGATTTGATTCCTTAATGATGTATTCGAATGGACAAACTCTGCAACGGTGATCGTTGCCAAATCTCTCCAATACAAAGCTTACGGGGGCGTAGCCATCTACAGTTAGCCATAGTGAGAGAAAAGAAACATCACTTTCCAGCATGCTGAATCCTTAAACATGAGCAAAATGATATGTTGCATTAAAACTGAGTAGCAAATCAACAACTCCTCAATCTCATTCACTCACCATCTTGTGATACTCCAACACTCCTCTATCTTTGATTACATGGTAAATAGGAGTGAATGGGGTGCAGTAAATACATGTAAATAAAACAACTTCCACAACATATCCTTGGTATACCATCTCACCTTTACACTTTAACCCCTGGTATATCATCTCTTGCAAATAGCATTTATCTCCCATCAAGAGATGGTCATTCATTCATCACCCCAAGTCATGAAAAACACCCAAGGGCCTAAAACGACTTCAAAAGTTCCTTCACGAATGATGAAGAACTTGTCACCCACCTGGCAACCAGAAATGGTGACCGTTGAGGTTGGTAGTTGAAATCCCCATGATTTACGGGTTTTTTAAGGACATCCGAGGTGGTGCAAGATTTCTGAAGCATCAACAGTATGATGGCTCTTCAACCAAGTTTCTTTTGGCCACTGACAATGCCTGACTAAAAGGTTACAAGGAGTTAAAGGGAAGGGATACCATGGCGTTTTTATTGACCATCAATCATTCTCCTTTAGTTTGCCCAAAAAATCTACGCTTTCGGTGCTACCTTTCCCTGGTCAGGTGTTGCATGCACCGATCGATCCCTTGATGGGGTTGCCTTTCATCCTCAAAGATTAGCTACGTATCTAGTTGGTGATAGCTGCCTGTTGACAATCTGTAAGTGATATGGGTCATACAACCCATCATCATAGGCTGCCATCTATCATTGTATATACATATAGTGCATCTATGCATCTATCTAAAATTTCTCAGGTTGACTCAAATGTTGCAAGTAGGTTGCGGGGTGACCAAAAGGGACGTCTGAAAAATGCTCTTCCCATAGGCAGGGCTCCAAACTCATGAAATGAGAGACGACTTTACCTTTTGCATGTACCATGAACTACCCATCTGAAACAAACACGAAGTGAAAAATATGACTCTTCACCAAACAGTAAGGAAAAACATATTTAAAGCCACATTTTATAGTTTTGCAACCTCAGTTTGTAGCAACTTCTAGGAATATCTATCTATACATATCTATACCTACCTAGTTCCTGACAAATTTGTTCTGGTAAGGAGATTTGAAGGTTTGGTCTGGTGCCACGTTTGAAGCCGTTTGGAACCTCACCAAACAAGGCCACTTCTTCGTTCTTCTTCACTTCCATGCGTTCTGCTGAGGCAGTTAGCAAGCTCAATTGCTCCTGTTGCAGCGTTTGGAGTCTAGAGTTTGTCAAAGGAAAATTCTGGGTCAAGCGAGGGTTCTGTGCCTGGTCAACATCAAGAAACTTTAGCGAATAATGCTGTCCACACACGTCATGCTTGAATTACAAAGACTGGAAAACTGCTTCTTTCTGTTCATTACATCGTTCCTGTAACCCATAAAAACAAACAAAAGGCTGTCTTGATAAGGTGGAACCTGGAAAGAACGATGATTTTGAATAGGAAACTTCTCCTCTTTGGGGGTCTATTTTTATGGTATGTTTCGGGATTGCATGCTACATTACTTGCCCACATCACAACCAAAAATAAGTTGCGAAACCGCAGCTTGAGAATGCACCTCTGTCATATGGAGCAGTGCACGCAAGTTGGTATTTCGGCGTACCTCGGCAATTGTGTTCTTGCTTGCAGTTTTGTTGGCTGATTCTTGTTGGTTGTTCCATGGTCTTGAAACTAGATTGATAGAAGTAGAAACACTCCCAAATATCGCCCAACATAATCATCTCAATCACATGGTGCTTTCGAGGTGGGGATCGGAACCCCCCATTCGAAAAAGCATTCATGAACACAGAACACATCTTCTTGGTTGTCTGTTTTCTTTTGTATGTTTGCGTGCTACTGAGCCGTTTTTCTTTCAAGGAGCAAACATGACAGCTTCAACAACGTTCACTCGTTAGTGATGGGGCCCTGAGGTCTGCAAATCTTTTGTTTGTTGTAACCTTGCAGGCTTGCAACATATCTTTGATTCTCTAGGTGGTGGTTGAGCTTAAAAAAAAATAAAATAGAACAAACTCCACAAACTATGAGTCAAATTATTGGGTTCATCTTCCCCAAAACATGTGAGCAAAAACACCTAGTTTTGTATATGGAGGGGGTCGTTCCCGACACAGACGAATTTCAGGGTATTTGAGTGAATCCATCCCAAGAAATGATGCTCAGGAAACGGTCCTTTCCTTCTTTCGACAGCCATGCTTTACGTTTTTTTTTTGCTGCTACGTAAGTTTCCGGGAAAGACTTGTAACATCATCATCTTCACATATCTTCAATTTTCCCAATGAGGATTTTTGGCCAAGCATCTGCTGCAGCAATAAAGCTCATTTCTTCCGAGCTTTTTGGCTGGTGCACAACTTCCTGAACGGAAGATTCAGTTGGGAATGCTTGTTGCGGCTTTTTATTCGTTGTTTGTTGTTTGCCCTGCCAAACCTACCACAATGCTACCTCCACCCAAAATGATGGTTTAAGAAGGGATGACTCCATTCCAAGAAAGTAGCAGTAACAAGGAAGGCAAAGCTTGCCTTCCAAACGTGCTGAGTCAAAACCTGGTGCTTTAGCTTTCAGACATGCTCCCCAAAATGAAATCTGAAAGAACCCGTGCACTTAGCAATCACTAATCTTGATTGCAAGTCAATTCCCTGGCAGCCATTTTCTTCTTTGATAGCTGTGTAGAATGGTCAGCCCAAAAGCAATAAGAAAAAGGAAGGTACCACAAAAAAACAATCACAGAATTGGGTGAAGCACCCCTAGCCCTCATACTTCCCCAAGCTGAAGCTTCAGGTGATTGTTGATGAAACAACAATCACCCCCACAAAAAGTGACAACTTACACAAAACAGCAAGTCTGGTGTTCGGAATATATACTTATAGACTTTTGTTTGTTTGAAGAATAATCATTCCCGCACGGATATGTTCATTGGTAGTTTGGGGCGGAGGCTTAGTATTTTAGGGATACCGTACCCTCAAGTAAGACATCCTTGTGATGACTGATGAATGTGATGGTTTCAATGAATCAAACCATCGACTAAGCTCAAGTCGCTGAATTTACAAAGATAATGACAAATATTGATAAATGACAATGATCATAAACTATGATAAACTACCAAGCTAGTTCCCATTTAACTTTTTTTGCCCATCCTACATTCAGCAAAGCTGAATAGTGCAAACCAAGAAATCCATAAACCAACCGGAGAACAAACACATGATGGGACCAAATCTGTTGGACCATGTTGGGAGGATTTCTCCAATAAGCCACCAAAACATTCGGTGGCCTCGAATTTTAGGTCATTTTTTTTGGCTGGCCGACCAAATAATCTACACATTACTCTGGTATAGATCTATGTACTTGCAACTTGAATTGCAAATGCAGGAGTTGCTACGCATATATATATATATTAGGTCTACCCCGCACCCAGTAACAGTCAAAAAAGAAAATTTATAGGGATTCCCTACTAAAAATGGAACAATCCTGGTGGCGACTGTTACCGGATGGGGGTAGTTCCAACATATATATATATATATGTATATATATATATATGAATATGTCAGAAACCACTGAACTCAAATTAGGGCCAAGGGTATGAGGGACTACCACCTAAGGTGTGAAACAAAGACATGTAGTACAAGATCACATATACGTATATATGTTTTAAAAAACGTCCATGTAAACATATTTGCTTATGTTGAATGTATTTTACTCATTATGTAGATTTTGCTTTTTTGACATCTGCCAAAAACATCTCGTCAAGTTACGGCTTTCCAGGAAGCAGTGGGCAGCTCGTTGTGAATTGCCGCACGCTTGGGAAAACGCAGGTGTTGAGAAATGCCTCATGGTGGCAGGCGTTGTGGTGGTGGTAGTGGTGGTGATTAGGAAGATGGGAGCGACATGAGATAAGGGTATGAGGCTGAAATGTTGTGGGATTTCCATGTGCAAACATAAAATGATTGATTTTTTCCGTGAAGGTGCAATGAAGGGGTAGATTGAGTACACACGTGGAAACTCAGCAAGGAACCAATCAGATCTGAATGACATGAACGATCCTCTCAGACCTTTGAGACTCGAGACTTTGGAATAAAACTTAACTTAAATCTGCCTCTTTCTTACTGAATATGTAGCCCCCAGGAAGCATGTACGTAAGTCAACGTTGTTTGGTTGAGTTTTCAGAATCCATATCATCCTTTGAACAGATCACATGAAAATAAAACTATAGTCCAAATTTCAGAACAATATGTTTTATCAAAGGATATAAAGGGTTAAAACTTATGTTCTTCCACAAACATCATCATGGTTCGTGTTTTCCAACTACATCCCTCGCGTCAAAAGAGTATCCTTGGCCTATTGATGTCATCACTGTGCTGTCAGTACCATTTCTCACCACATGCTGATAGTTTGTTGTACAACAATTGCTAGCTAGAATATCCACCACAAAAAGAATACAAGTGAATTTCCCTCTTGAAATCAGGGATAAACTCCATGAATTGAATTATGAAACAGAATATGGGGCTAAACTAGTGGACATGATAGCTATAAACCATGCTTATCCAGATTTGAATGTGTTTAAGATGGCGATTTAACAAAATGACATGATGAGTTAGTGGCCATTTAAATGCCATAGTACTGTACTGTGGAGAAGCGATGAATAAACAAAAGGGTTGTAAATACAGTGGGCTCACTCATCACTCCCAAAACTGATTCATAAAGGGAATACTAAACAACAATTGGGGCTTGGATGGCAGCCGGCAATCCATTTCCTCTTCATTTCCTTTTCATGTCACATTACTTTTTATATAGTTCCTTTCATCTCCAAAGTTTTTGAACAAGAAGAGATGAATAAGGGGGTACTAGTAGTAAATGAACATTTGGGCTTAGCTGATTTGTTGATATACTCAAAAAATAATCAGGAAATGAAAGGAAATAGAAAAAAGTGAACGGAAAGGAAAAGAAAGCAAAAAGCAGCTTTCTACCCTCCAGGGAACTAACATAACCCACCTTGGGAAAAGGAAGATCATCTTCAAAAATGGGCCTGGGATGGGATATGTTAATTCCCTTAAGGGTAATCCAATCCATAATCCCCAATATAACCCCACTACATCATTCCGAAAATTCCGGGTTTATTCATCGCTTCCCCACTAAAAAAAGTTTCCAAAAATACCTTCAACAACTCCAAGTTTGATAGGGGATGATAAGGAGATATACTGTAACCATTGCTATCTTAGATTTCTGGAAGGTATATATATATATTATATAACCACTTGTGGTCACCATGTTTGAATCAGCCAATGTGGCCTGAGTCGTGGAAAGCCTTCCGTGACATTGACAAGGTGACACACGTCTCCTGGCCACAAAGTGCATTTTTGTTTTACAAGATGGACTTCCAAGATCTATTTTGTACAGATCCTCTCTAGATTCATGCAAGTACTCCATAGAATGACTATCTGAAAATGATTAAAAAAAACATCCTTTGATGCAGGAATTGGATCGTATTGAATATTCTACTCGTTTGCCCAAAAGAAGAATTACAATCAGAATATGTTCTTGAATATGATACATGTGCAATATTACACCTTGATATGTGTGTTTTGTGATATCATTCTATAATATCATTCTATATACCCATGGCATCCCCAAGAAAAAAATCATCCCAAACTTTATCTGTTGGGGTATCCCAAACTGTTTTTTGCAGGGTGAACATCTGGACCCACTGGAACCGCTACGGGAACCTTGCCCGTCGGCTTGATGGTGGCCACATTGTTGCGTTCCTCTACCAGGGATCGTCCACCAAAGTAGTCGCCTTTCCTGGACCACTTGGGTGACAATTGGGGCCGAAGTTTCGGGGCAAAAGTTCCCCAAGTTCCCCCGGAATCGATTCACCAAACAAAAAGGTTTTCGGGGATGAGGGTTCTGGAGGATGTGCTGCTCTATGAATTGCCATGTTGATATGTGTTAAATCTTCATCGAAGGAAGTTTAAATAGAAACTTCCGACAATATGGAGAGTTGAAAAGCAGATGAAAAGACCAGCATTAGAGTAGTCAAGTCCGTCGACAGAAGATGCAATAGTCAGAAAGTTAGAAGAAAGAAGATACATCTGCGCGAAATGTTAGAGAAGTCGCGAAATGCTGTGTTTTTTCAATGATTCGTGTGTTAGGTCAGTCGAAAAGTAGGCCTGTTAAAACGGCGGGTGCGGAGGTAGGTGCTCAGCAAACAGATGAAAAATTGCACGCCGCTGTGGCGAAAAGCACATTCGGAAGTGAACATGTACAAAACATGACGTGTTCGGACCCCTTTTGTAAGTTCTGATGTTGAAAAAATGCACGCCCCTGTGGCGAAAGG
>DF239183.1:170495-182978 GCA_000507305.1 Breviolum minutum Mf 1.05b.01 | reverse complement strand
TAGTTAGGTAGATAGTCAGTTAGTCAAGTAGTCAATTAGCAGTTAGTCAGTTAGTCAGTCAGTCAGTAAGTCAATTAGTCAGTTCGTCAGTTAGTCAATCAGTCAGTTCGTCAGTTGGTCAGTTAGCTAGTTAATGAATTAGTTAGTCAGTTGGTCAGTTGGTCAGTTAGCTAGTTAATGAGTCAGTTAGTCAGGCAGTCAACCAGTCAGTAAGTAAATTAGTCAGTCAGTCAGTTAATCAAGTAGTCAGTCAGTCCGTCAGTCAGTCAGTCAGTCAGTCAATAGGTCAGTTCATCACTTAGGCAATTACTCAGCTAATCAGACAGTCTATCAGTCAATTAGTCAGTTAGCTAGTTAGTCAGTTGGTCAATGTTTTTGCTCTGATATCCGTCACTCACAGCAATCAATCTCTCCTATACGTTTCCTATTCTTGAAACTTCCGCCACCGCCTTGTGCGGTACTACTGGTAAGGAATAAGGTCATATAAAGAATTTAAGAAAAACAGGAGTTTTGGGATGGAATGCAATGATCAGGGGCGGCCATCGATTTTCTATGGAAATCGGGCATTCCGCAACATCTGTCGTAAAGGAATAGTTTAACATGCCGTTCTCCGGATGAAAAAAATCTAGGTCTTTTTGATTGGTTGTTCAGTTGGTTGTGGACCTATCCTACGACCCCCCCCCCACCCGGGAAAAGGAGTTATGCACCCACCAATATCAATCAGCCACCCCCGGCAACCTTAGAACAGCTCGCGTGGAAGGTTTCGGATCATCTGAAGAAGTAGTGAGGACGACCGCCTCGCCCGACATGATGAGGTAGAAGGCTTTACCTCGACACATCGCACCCACCAAAAATTGGACGTCTGTCATGGTTGTTTTCAATGGACTTATTTTCTTGGCTCTACCAAAAGCAAAGGTGGGGCTGGTACAACTACAAGTATAGCATGCTTCATCAACCTTGGTTGGTAGCTTTTTGCCACAGGATTTGACCAGGTAGCATCCTCCCTTTTTTCATGTATACTACTAAGCACATATTTTTGCCAGAACTTAATCAGAAACATCCATAGAATGTACTATTGCTGCGGAAGTCATCCTACAAGGCCTACAATGTTAGTTAGAAAACAGGGGTCTTTGGTATAGGCGCCCATTCCTGACAGTACATGTTTGCATGGAGGAGTGATAGTGAGTTCGGGCTTCACACCAAATTGAAACAGTTGACACCCTCGGGATGGTCTGGGCAGCAGAATTCCAGGGAGATCCAACATGATTGCCATGGGATAAATATGCAATATATCCAAATGTATCGATAAAACATGTATACTGCATATACACATATAAACAATTATGAACATGTTTTTACTGGTATAAAGCCATCAATGAATGTTGGACGTTTCTTTCCATGGGATGCCTTTTGTGCTTGTCTCACTACGCCGATACCGACCCGAAAAGGATTACCTGCGCCACTAGTGCGGAAACTTGCTTTGTTTTCTTCCTCTTCTTCGTCATTTTTTCTTCTTTCCACAGGCAAAATAATCGACATAACGACCCTGAAAGTGTTACTAGTTGATCCCCCGGAGAAATTTCTACCAACCCAACCAACCCCAACCATCCCACCCATCCCGTTGCCGTCATCGCCTACATCACCCTGCTTCACGATTTCCTGCCCTGGTCGCCATTCTTTTCGTTTCAACTTCATGGCCACCTGTGAGTTGAGTGAGGTGGAATTGCTATCGTACGATAGACTTGGCTTTTTTTTGGCCGCAAAAAGATACAAGTATACGATATGAAAGATGCGATGCAAATGTGCAAATTGTAAAGGTCCAATCTGTTTGTTGCTCAATCTTTCATTAGGTCCATCTTTATTTCTATCTGTTTCAGGACTCGAGGATGTGAACATTCAAATGTTCTTTGTATCTGCACACTGCCTTCCAAAGAAAAATGAACATTAATAGAACCACCTCCAATTAAATTCAGCTTTGGCCCCTCCTCTACCCAAAAACTTTAGAAATCCGAGTGGCATAGGGGCATTGTCCTTCCTATCCGCCCAATTTTTGGAGAAAATCCTAATTGGATTCTCTTTTTAAACATCTAACAACATACCATGACTCAGGTCAGGAAAACCCACATGGCTTGCCACTCCCTTAAGGTGCTCACCTTGGGCAGTTCTGAGCGGGGAAGCTGCGTTTTGAAGAGCGGTACTGAGGTCAGGAAGGTCACAATCTCCTGACGATGGAGGAGGCTGTGTTTTTAATTTTTAAAAGTCGATGTTATAAACTTTCAAATCTTGAATTCAAAATGGGGCAGCTTCATCCCCCAAAAAAATGTAGGGAATCTATATAATTTCACTCATATCTGGTCAATGTTTACTTGCAACATCAGATTTGTTGCGCCATTTTTGAGGGCATGCCGCGGTGACCAACCAACGGGAAAGGGTCCCTAGACCTCAACCCCGCCATGTCCGTGAAACACCCAGCTCTCCTCAAAGTCTTCCCTACAAAGATGCATCTCCTGCCAGGATCAACAGACCCAACCGCCAGAAATGACAAAAAATACCCTCTGGTAGACTAACATAGCTGGCTGGAATATCCCCATTTTCAATAGGAAATACATCTTCAATCCGGGTCCATTTTTCCTTTGCTGTCTTAGTTTACCGGCGTGTAATGAGTTCATAACTTAAGTATCTCCAGAAGAAATATCCAGGCTCAAAAACCCTGACATTCTTCAAACACGGGCTCCTAACAATGACAGAAACATAGAATCTCCAACAAAAAAACTGGGTAGAATTATGCATCCCCCTAAAAAAGACCTGAGAAAACAACTCGGATCCGGGTCAACTGGATCCAGTTTTGTGAAGAAATCGGTGCACCAAATGAATTCCCTAAGCCACTAGCTGGTGCTAGCCGCTTTCTTTCCGTGGAGTTGCTCCAATCCGGTAACATGGCTAAAGAAACATCATAGAAACATCATCTCCTAAGGATAAACATTTAAAGGAATTAAACACTTAATCTTCCCAACCTCATGTCCAAAATAAAAACCAAAAACATCTCTTAAAAAAAACAGAAACACTTCACTTAGCTCCAACTTCACCAACTTTGACAGCTGGAATCGGAATCTCCGCGGTGAGATCCATTGAGATCCATCAGTCGTTCAAACGAGATGGGCGATGAAAATCCCCGGAAAACATTTGAGCGATGGAAATAAAACCCCTGCGATTTTTCCCTTTTGGATGATTTTTTCCCTGAAGGTTTTTGACACACCTCATTACAATCATCATTAAAAGCAATAACATATATTGTATAACGACCATGCATAGCTTTTGCAACACTCTCATGATTACTTCTCCCTTTCCAGTATGTTCCATTACCTTCAGGTTCATCGTGGGATATCAGCCTCCACGACTTGTCCATGTCTGCTGGTCCCACCCAACCACTGCCAGCAACCGCCCCAACACATTGCCATGGCTCTGACTGAGGGCCTTTTGAGTGGAAGTTCTCCAAGTTGTTGAGCTGAGGGGTTGATCAAATCTTGTTTGAAATGTGTTTCTTTTATAGAGTGGTGCTGTTTTTATTCTAATGTTTGAACTTGGGAACACTTAGGCTCTTATTTTTTGCCTTGATTTTCTGTGCAAAAGATGTTGGGTATAAAGGAATCGACCGACATGCGTTGTAACGAAACAAAAAACCCATTGTTTTGGGAATCAAAGCTTTCATTGCGAGTTGCTGTGAAACAACCCACGTAGCAGCGGGCGGCAACCAATGGCCATGTGGCGCAAGTCAAGATCACTAACACACCAGGTCAGGATCATTCTCCAACATCGTCCTGAACATTCTAAACTGGAAGTGATTGATGTTGCAATACCAATGGGGCTGGTGTGACTGTATCTATGTATACACATATTCCTTTTAACAAATGGCAAGACTTCCTAATATCTTGGGTGGTTAAGCTTGTTCTATCAATCCCAGCCTCAATCACAATGAAATCACTGGTTGATGATGCAAGTAGGTTGATACGAAATGATCTTTTCCGGTCGGTGGGTTTTCCAGGTCCTATCCAGGAAGTTGCTGTTTCACCAGGTACGAAATCAATCAAAGGAATCAAATCAGCGAAGTTGCTGAAAAAACATGAAAAAACCACTGGAGTCGAGCTCCCGGCCAACAACTAATGGAAGAGCTCTTGAACAATTTATTAATGATGGTTGGAATACCATGGAATACCAAATGCTTTCCGTTTGGAATGAATTGGCATGGTAACTTTTGAGCTAATGAAAAACACTTCCGGGGAGTGCAATGAACCCAGCATCGTGGAAACCACCACAGGAGTTCTTGAGTCACTCATCCAGGCAAAACAAACAAAAAAACAGCGCCTCTATAAACAAATATGTGGTGAACCAGGGTGAATTCCACATTCACAAACATGTGTGTGAACCAGAACGCTGGTTTAGGATGTTTTAGGTTGTGTTCGGACATTTTTTCTTCGCGCTCGTCATCCTCCAAGAAGGTCTCGAAAACCAATGGCCTGGTCTGTGCGGAGCATGGAACAATCATGCGACCCAAAGAACCAAGGGCGTACGTTCCTGCTGGTCAGTCTCAAGTTTGATAAATTCTAATTCTATCCATCTATATATAAACTGGAATTCTGCAATCGTAAAACTGTGGATACTTCAGGCATTATTTGATGTATCATGATTAGCTGCGGTTCTATGTGATCAAATCATCAGGATATAATATTGCAACGCAATGTCGGCTATATAATTATCATGTGTTGCATATAGGTTTATCTTGATTTATCTGGGGTCTCCAACCTTAATCATCTCAAATGGTGGAGAAAACATGGTGGATATCTTCAACGGACATCTTCCGCGGGATATCCACCCGATGGATTGAAATCAACCTGATGGAGATAAAACCCCCCTGGAAGCTTTACATAGCCCTTAAAATGTTGCAATCCCAAGCAATCCCAAAAAAAAACAAAGTAATCTTCCAACCATTGATGTTTCAGGGGCTATGTCAAACTTTCCGGGTGTATCAACTTGTTGAAAAGTCGCAATTCAATGCAATTCAAAAGTAACCTTTTCTGGTATCAATGATACCTCTGATTGCTTGCAACAAGCCTAGAGTACTTTGATTTTTAACCAAATTTCATTCATCCGGGAGCTAATTACATTCCATCAAGTTTGTCGACCTTTTCTACACCATTAAACTCAATCACTGCGACCCGAGGTTCCCTTTTTTTTGATGCACAGATTCGCAGTATAGGAGTCATACATTAAATATCAGTGTAAACCATTATATTGCAATACCATCAACAACTTCCCCAAAATTTTTGGAATTGCATTGTAGACCAAACATGGAGTCACAAAAAAAATTGACTTTGTATCGGTTCGCGTCGGTGCCAACAGCTTCGATCTTTCCTTTTGCCACTTCTCCTCTGGGCCAATCCTCGTCGGCATAGCTGTGCCATACCAAGGCGCCGATTCGCGAGTAAACACATGTAATGCTTATACCACGACAGTTGAGTGATATTGGGTGCATAGGATTCTTGCCTCTCCTTTGCTGGTTTCATCCTCCTTACTCAGCCTTATTCAATTGATGTAAGCACGACAGACCACGTTGACATCATCTTCCCTGGAATGGCCAGCACCAGCTTAAGCTGACATATACGGGTCTGGCCAGCCTCTTGCTCTTAGACAGACTCAGGCTAACCGGTTGGGATAGTTGAGATATGTCAACGATTGTCAAGGCACCGGAAAATGGTTATCGCAGTTCTGGCTATACTACTGTACCCAAATTCTGGCCCTCCCAACTAAGAACCACCCCTTACAGTAGTCTCTTCACCATTGTGTTTTTTGTTGGGTTCCAGGTTTTTCAAATATAATATTCAAGCACTGGTGTCACTGGTGAGTTGGTGCCTGTCATGTTGAGGAAGATTTACTCTTCTATGGGGCTTGAGGCTTCATTCCCAAATGGATGAATCGCCCTTTTCATGAAAAGGAAATTCTCAGGAAATTAACCTTCACAAGCCACGAGCCAACCAACAATCAACCAGTGGTTCAATTTATTGTTCAACAGACCTTGTGAAAAAAATACGCGGAAGTAATCTTACCTCTTCAAATTTCTCTGGGGAGTTTGAAAAGTTCTGAAATCTGAAATGTTTTTCTTGGTGATTTTTTGCACCCAATAGTTCACCTTCAAGGCCCCCAAGGGGAAAGTGACATGTCACCGTTTCATCCGTTTCTGATTTTGCATTGCTGTGATTATCGAAAGGACCATCTGGAAAATATGGAAAAATGAACATAGAATCCAAAAATAGAGGTTTGGAATGGAAGATGATTTTCATCACGGGGTGATTTTTAGGTTCCAGCCGTTAATTATGGTGTTTCACCGTGAGCAATGCATCCCTTGCGAAGAGGGGGCCGAACCTGTGATCCGATGTGTGCAAACCCTTCTCCAGAAGCAATGCTTGTTGTCCTCAGCAGTTGGTCACGTGTTTGTTGATACCCTTTGCTCAACAAAATGAGCATGTTTTTCCACGGAAGCAATTTTTTGGTAGTTTCAGGTCATCTATGTAACATGAGTCAGCTTGGAAACCTTTCCCAAAGAGGGAATTAGAGGGGTTTGTGCTCCCAACAGCGGTTGGATCCATTTGTAAAAGGAAATATACATATATGAATATTTATACATATATATATATATTTACACATGCATATCGATAATGAATGAATATTGAGAGAGAAAGAGAGAAAACACTATTGCTCAGGTTTTATCAAAATTACCCCCATCAGAAATGAGATGGAAAACAGGGCCGTAAAAACGGAATCCTTTGCAATTACATTGTATTAACTTGAATTGTGTGGTACTGTAGTGTGTGGTCCTCCACCAGAAAACAAGGGTTTATAAAGGTTGGCTTCACTAGCGACGCACGGAGGGCCAGGATGAAAGAAAAGAAACCCCAAAAATCTTCTTCTTAGGCTCCTCAACCCATTCTGCAAACTGATAACAGCGCCGGAAAAGCAGCATCATAGCAATGGAAAACGGCACAATGACTATGACTATGAGCGTTCCCCTTACCAATCGAGTGGAAAAATTATGAAAAATCGGGCTTCAAATTGCAAAAAGTGTCAAACCTTTACTATCTGAACGTTATGGTCCCAATGTAAAAACAATTGCCTTGGAAGCATGTTAATTCACTGGAATCTATCTCATCTAATCTACTGCATGGGTAGTTATATTATTTTGTAATTTCTGAAAAAAATCTCTCTTCCAGATTTGTTGGGCCATGTTGGAAGAATAACCCTGGCCCTACAGCCCTACAGTGCTTGACCTTGGCGTTTTGAAATACTTCCTCCACCCAGTCAGGAGCGGACACGGAAAAATCTCGGAACCCTAACGAAGGTGCCAAGTAAGTCGTTGGTGCTGTTGCTCCTGGCCGCGCCAAGAGGTAAAACGAAAGTTGTTTAAACTTGGTAGCACCAAAGGGTTCATACAAGTGCTTCATATACGCTTTGTAATCATCCAATATGCTGGATATATGTTGTGTATAAACTGGAAATACCCTCCTGCAGCGTTCCGAGCACCGAACTACAGTGCCCTCGCAAACTGATGAACTGGTTCTTTCTTAGATTGTCTTGAGATGGCTGGACAAAGGAAACATATAGTATATTATAGTATATGTCCCACGGTAAACAAATAAAAAAACATATATCATTCCAACTAACCTGAGTAAATATATTAAAATAAGCAAATCATAGCAAAGCCAAACTTATCATTCCAGCTCGAAGAGCAGTAACTCACCAATTGGTAGAATGCAAGCATCAATTCCAATCTATTCAAGTGTCTCTTGGCTTTGTTCAAGTGACTTGGGGGATCAAAAAAAACATCAACCCTGATCCAAGTTTCTGGGTTCCTGGCCATTTCAACAGGGGTTTGCTCTCAGAAACATGTTGATGACATTCCTTGGAAAATTACAGGTGGTCATTTAAAAAACCAACCCAAATCCAATCCAAGTTTTGTTTCGGGCAGTTCTCCCCAAGGTGATGACCATAGATTTTTGCAGCATTCCTCCAATATTAGGGTAATTCAATGACACCCCTGTTTATGTTACGCCCATTTTAGGGTGACCTTTTGTAGCAAAAATCAACACAAACCACCACCACGGCTCCAGCTTCATCTTGAAGTCACTGGTCTCTCGTAGGAGCTCCTGAATCACCTCCTAAGTATACCCATAGGATCCATGGGACTTGGCATATTTATGGTAAATGAAGGTGAAATTTACCATACATGGATGGATATGATGTATCTGCCCACACGTGCTCTTGAACTAGCCAGTTTCGTATACAAATAGACCTGACTGAGTATTTGAGTAGAGAGGGTCAGAATCGACAAGCAGAAATGCTGAGCTAAGGAGGCTTTAACAAAAAACAGTATCATTAGAGAAATGCTAGTCTAAACATACGTACCAAAATAAAAGGGCACAAGAGAGTACAAAAGATCCTTAGGTCATTACTAAAGGTTTGCCTAGCCGTGCCAATGAAGACAACGAAATTCGGCTGGAAAGCTGTTTGTGCGCCATAATTGGAGGTACTGATACTTCATCAACTTAATTGGTTGATTGTAACAAGTTGCAGTACTACTTATCGAAGCGATGATTGTACAAAGTTCCAACCACACATCTAATCTAGGGGTGGGGTTCCTGAAATAATTTTGAAAACATATGGTGAACGCATGACAACTGGAATCCATGCTGGTGCAGGACCCAACTTACACACACATATATATATAAGACTGGATCTTCTAGATATGTAAAATGTCCGCGGTTTGGTAGGTTTTTTGGGTGAAAAGGCTCAAATTTTACACACTTGGAAGATCCAGGTATATATATATATAGATCTGTGTGGTGTGTGTAAACATTAAATACACACAATCATATAGCTGCGGTTCCATACCCCATCAATATGCACATGATTGGCATACAAATCACCTTTCATCATTTCATGTTTGAGTTGTCCAACTGATCCTCCAAGTTTTTGCTCACCACTCTCCTTGCGTACCGGCGCTTTGGGACGCCCATGGCTGCTTCCCTTCACTGCACCGGTGCCAACAAAGTTGGAGCCGGTGCGTACCGGCGCCTAGACATGGCAAGCAGTGAGAAGGGTGTGACTAATGTCATCGGGATCAAAAATCCCCCCATCACGACCCAACACTATCACTAATTAGAAGTTCTCTGAGGCCATCTTAAAGGATCAATGGTGTTTCATAACCCTTTGTAAACCTGTGTTTTTTGGTGGGAGTAACTTTCCCCTTTTGAATGCTTTCCCTTTTCAGAAATTGGAATTTTATGAAATTTTTAGATCTGTCTAATAAAGGCTATAGTCTTTAATGCCTTATCAGTGGAGAACAAAGGGCAACCCACTGAGCTGATAAACCCTGAAATGAAACTTTTTCAAGAGATCTTGGACCAGTTGAAATACATGAAACACTATTCATCTATGGAAACTGCATCTATTCGCCAATTCTGTAGCAGGGACACAAGTCATGAAAAGAACACTGGTTGCAAGGGAAACATATAAGAAACTTGTGGTCGGCCGTGGGGATCACTTCGAGTTGGCTTCCGGTTTTGGGGCGCAGGGCGCCATGCTGCATGTCTGTGTTGTAAATATAACGCCGAAAAAAAAACACATACCGCACAGCTAAATCATCAAACACAAGGAATCGGACTGATTCCACCTCCCCACAAGACAGTCCAAGGCTCTTGTGTGAAGCAAAATGAAGCAAACATATCGTGTAGCCATACGCAGTTTCTTTTGGGTGGGTGGAATTCCAAGAACAACCATCCATCCGCTTCACCCAAAAAGAAATGATGAAAGAACACCAATCCGCCTGCGGTTGGCTAGGAAGAAGCTCCTCATGGAAAACAGGGAAAAAAAACACACAAAAAGGCTGCAAATCTCGAAATTATTTTGGCACAAAAAAATCCTTGCCCAGTCTCCTTTAAGTGCCGCTCCAACATCTGCATTTGTTTCCAGGCATTGTCGGCACATGCTGTTGCACGAAGCCAGGGCAAACGGCCCATGCTGTCGGTTAACACCTCAACTCATACCGTTTGGTTTTTCGGTGGATGCTTCAGAAATCCGCATCAGCAATTGAGGTTATGTACCCTCCTAACAACTGACCAAGCAACTGAAAAGAGATGCATTTCCATTACCTTCACCTTCCCTGCAAAAGGCCTTTATATAATAATAGAAATTCCTCGTTCCTTCAGGGTACTGGGGGGGGAGTGTCAAACAGTCATGAGGCTGGGGTAGGTTTGTAAAAAACTAGCCTGGTATATGAAACATCTGGAATTGGACCATCCGCAATAGGAACATGATTTCCAACCAGGCATGGGGGCACGCACCAGGGGAAACTGGCTCCTAAAGGGCTCACCAAAAATGGTTTTTCCATTGTGGTTTGGCGGGTTGGTGCTTCAAAAAGCCCAACCCTAATGAGACATAATAAGACTACAATAATATTACAAATGTCTCCATAGTAAAAAGAATAACTCAGAACAAACAACAAATAATAATAATAATAATAATAATAATAATAATAATAATAATATAAATTCCATTCACATGGACAAAAAAAATATAAAAAAATATCTTGGATTGTACTCAACCATCAGTATTAAAGAAAACACCAACCAAACCGTTCGATGCTTCGTACCTGTGACACCGAGGTGCTCCACGCCCCAAGTGCCGGAAGCCTTCAAAGGCATCGTTTGCGGCATCGTCGTTAACGTCTCCTGCAGGGAAAGGCCTTGCATGCCACTGGAAACCTGTGGCGAAACAGGTTGGGTCTAAAGGTGCACGAAAATCAAAAACACACGGTTTATTTTTATGGCCTTCCGAAAGGGTTTTATTTTTGGAAAACAAAATCCATGGACCCCTTATTCCACCCTGAAAGTTTCTGCCAAAAAGACAAAAAATTGCCACCGCATCCAACTTCAGTTGGAGTTTGATGTTTTAACTGAATCACTGGCCCTTGATTTGTTATGGGCTGCATATTTTCAGGCTATAGCCATTTCTGGAGTGCAATTGCCGCGAAAAAAATGAAAGCTTTCCCTGCTTGGCTGAATCAGCATTGATTCGTTAATAACTGGATCATTCCTGGTTGGTGGTTTCAACCCAGTTGATAAATATGAGTCAAAATGGGAATCTTCCCCAAATAGGGGTGAAAAAAAAATAGTTGAAACCACCACTCAGATCTTTAATGACCTGGTATAATCTTCTAAACTGATAGCTTGGGGCAAATTTCGTCACCAAGAAACTTGCCAAAAACAAGGGACCTTCATCAACCGAACCTCTCCGATGCATTCCGGGAAAGTACTCCACACCAAGGTACCAGGCGCAGAGTCTGGAGCTCGGTACATCATGAAATCACCAAAGGCACCTGGATACAATTTGGTGTCGGTGTACTTTCGTTGGGAGAAAAAAAAAGGGGATCTCAAATTTGGTGGCTACAAAAAAAAATGTACCGGTAGCCCTAAATGGATAGTATATTCCCTATAACCCCCTATAAACTTGGAGTTTAAAACAATTTTTACTTGCAAAAAATGGTAGATGTTTGCTGCTGTCAATTGGGTGATGAACATTTCCGCCATTTGGCATTACCTGTAGACAAAACTGTCCGGGACTTCCAGGACATAAAGGGCGACAATCGGTAGACGGTAGACTGGGTTACTCAAGGTTTGCCAAGTTTCCATGATAATGTGCATGTAACCCCGCAAACAAAAGGACAGAAGAGTTGGAAAACCAACACCATGCTGGTTTGATGGCGTATGATGGGACCCTTTAAGACCATTAATAATCAAACAGCTTTTGTCATGTCAATTCCAAACTCCGAAATCTCTCACGAGGATTCTCCCAATGACTGGGAAGACATGCATTCAGTAATACCATGGGTGTCTCACCACAGGGCATTTTCAAGTAGAATTATACGTTCGTTTTGTCTCCCCAATGTGAAATATATATAAATATATAGATATATGTATACATAACATCTACCAATGGGTGGTGCTTAAAATCCTAACAGATTGCATCCAATGGCACGGGACCCAACTCCAACTCCCGTCCATTTAAGGAGGGTCCAAGGTACAGGGATTGGACTCAAAGGCTGTTGCAGTGTCTACTTCCACCGGAGTCAACGAGCCCCAAAAAGCGTCCTGAAATTGGAAAACGGGACGTGTCGATCCTGTGTTTTCCATGTTTGTTTTGTATGATTATCGTGAAGGTGTGTGTCAAAACGTGATGGATTTTTGAAATTGAAATATCATCAGGTTGAAAACCCGAAATTGGATTTGGGACTGATGTATGTATATTTCAAGTTGGTGCTTGACGCCCTATTTCCTAGAACCACAGCACTTGTTACAATTTTTAACCCCCCCCAAGGTACAAAATCTTACTAAAATTATGTGTATATATATATATATATATATCTTTGTAAAAGTT